>JASANA010004280.1:0-11852 GCA_030248095.1 Ptycholaimellus sp. GST1_10
ATCTGGCTGGGGAGTGGGTGGAGGGTGGCTTGTTGAAATTGCAAATGGGGCGAATAGGACTGTGAGTCTCGGGGAGGCTGCGTCTGCTTTGCGAGTCACCACAGCTGTGTCACACTGCCCAGGCTTCTGGTTTCAGCCCTGTGGCCACCTCGGAAATCTGCGGGTGGGGGGCAGGAGGAGAGGGAGGCATGGGGGGCCGGTTATTATTGCGCCTGAGAAGGCGCTCGAGTCCAGGAGCCGGGCGGCGACGGGACGAGCGGGCTGGGCATTGAGTGACGGAGCTGGAGACTTCCCCTTTTGTCTTCCTACCTTTTTTCAGGGCCATGTGCTTCTTCTTCGCCTACCTCCCAGCCAGCCGAAACGCTTCTGCTTCTCGGCCCGATTCGTCGCGTCTCCAATCAGCCGGATTGGGTGGAGCTTTTGCATTGTTCAACATTTTTGGCAGACATGTCGTTTTTTTTATCTACGGTTGTTTTGTTCTAAGGTCGCCTCTGCCTGTTAGGCATTCTTATGGAGCAGGGCGGGCCATTTTTTGATACTCACTGCTCTTTTAAAAAGCAGCTCACGCTGGGCTCAATTTCATATTTGAATTCTGTTGCAACTGCGGCTTTTGTGTCCTTCCTGTTAATTTGATTTTTCACCCTTTTACATATGATAGCGGCTGCTTCTTGTTCCCTGTGAATCTGGGTTAAGACTGGCATAGAGGATGAGGGAGGTTAAGAGCATGGATGGACAGAGGAGCCGGACTACGAGTCGGAGCTGTGGCTGGTGGACAACCTGAAGGCCTTCAACCGCTTCTACATGCCCCTCGTCATCGGCGTCGGCCTCATCGGCAACCTCCTCTCCCTCGCCGGTTCAGCTCACCAGCTCAGCAGGCTGCTGCGAGGATGCCGAAGGCCTGCCCTCTTCCCTGTCAGCAGCAGCCTCTTGGCCCTGTCTTCTCTTCTCCTCACCACCAGACTCCTAGGCTCACCGTTCCAGAATGGCTGGCCCCAAACGAAGCACAAAAGCGCTACAAGGATGCGACTCTGAACTGCCCTCTGAAAGGCCGGCTTGTGGCGCTGGCGGTTGACAGGACAGCTGGGCAGATGCTCGCTCCAGTTCCCGATCCGAGCCCAGCACAGGCTGCACACCAGGCCGCCTCCCTTCCCTTCCAGGGCCACTTCTAAGCCTCCCTCCGTCAGCCTCCTTGAGGCAGAAGAGCCAACCAGGACACGCTTTCTGGTGCTCTCTCTCATCAGGCGAAGGAACAGCAGCCCCGCATGTGATACAGTCCCTGGGCGCTGCCTCGGGACAGGCGGTGATCCAATGGACCTCGAGGCCTCGGACTCCCACTGCCTCAATTTCTGCCTGTCTCCTCTTGGGGTTGCCAATAAGGGCCGGACTTGTCCGCAGTGGCGACAGAGGCTGATGCCGAAGCAGTCCGCGTCCTGGTGCCGGCAGATGGCTGCCGGCGTCTCGAAGCCGCCCAGCCCGCACTCCTTGCATCTGAGCACAATTCTTGTTTATTCTTGTTATTTTCCAAATATTCCCGAGTAAACTATCGGGCCGTATAGATTTATGATTTTGGCAATTTGGAGGCAATTTCGGATTTTTTTTTGAAAAACGGGTTTCAAAAGTGAAAAAGGCTAAGATGACATGGCAGCATTGCTCTCCTGTCGCGCGCGGCGGGCAAAGTAGGCAGAGCTGAGGCGATCGTTGCTGAGAATTGTCTCCGCCTCCTTCCCAGCTTGCCCCTTTTTCCCCTTGCTGCAAGGAACAGGACAAAACTAGGTCCGATCGATCAGGTGAAGGAAAAAGAACCAGCAGATGTCCTTGCAGGGAACCTCCTGTGGCCTGCCAGTGGGTCTCAGCATCGGTTGGCCTTTCTCACGGATGTGACGGCTGTTGTGGGCAGGTCTATGATAGTTGGCGGCGTTTGCAGCGTCAAGAGTTGGATATGGCGCCGGCGGATGGCCGCTGGTGGGGCTGGCGGGGGAGGCGAGTTGGTGGAGGTAGGCAGTGCGGTAGAAGTTGTCGCGGATGAGCCCTGCCCGCTCTGTCTTTCCATCTGCGCCTATCTCCGCCTCAGCCTCCAGTTCAGTTGCTTTTTATGCTCTTCGTCCAATGGGAATGGTGCCGAATGTGGGGAAATGAGATCTAGGGATAGAATCGCTGCCTTCGCTGGTGCAATGAGACAGGTTTGAGAAGTAAATGTTTAGTCATAATCGAAACGATAGACAATGTTGCCTGAGAATAGTGGCACCTTGTCGAGGGCCAACAGAGCGTTGAGAGCCAGGTTTAGCTGGGTACGCGTGCCTGAGCCCTGAGCAACAGCAGCTTTCACTCTTAGGCATCAAAGCTAGGAGTGAATGATACGCGGTAGAGATGGCAGCGGTCGCGGAGTAGCGGTCGCAGGCGGGCCAGATCCGCTTTGGCATCGGAGGACACGGGCAGCTGGAATTCCGTCATTCCACCTATTGCCCTAATGTCCCCTTCCAGACTGACTGCTTGGCTGCTATGCATGGCTGAGCCCTGCGGGGCAACCATCGGTTTTAGTCTTCCTTGCCAGTGCTTTTCTTTGTTGGAGGGTTTGGCTTAGCTTTTCGAAATGATTCGCTCAACTGAAAAGCATAAGAAATGTTGCACTGCAGGGGTAGCATGCGAGAGAATGTTATGGAGTGGCTATTCTGTTGTACTCGAACAAAGGTTGAACCAGGAATTCGTACAGCACCTACAAAAACCTATGATAGACGTTTACTTAGAAACTGTTATGCTATTGAGCTGTAACTAATGATGGTGGCATTCTCTGTCTCGGCATAGATAACATCGAATGAAGCAGCCGCCTCCTCCTAACAACAATATCACGCCTAAAAATAAAGTAATCACGCTTGAATGCTTCTGATGAAACAAACAAACTATTAAACAAACGAAAACTGCATTGATTAAGCACGAATTTAAAATTTCCGGTTCTTCGGTTTGAATCAAAATGGCTGAACTTACCACCAATGGACAAAAGTAGGATGGCCCACAAGGGGAAATGGGAGTTTCCAGTGTTGCGCTCTTCGCAGCAGTAGGTGCATCCGATCAATGGAGGAAAACGACATTTTTTTGCGACAATGACCCTTTACTGCATTCTTGCACATTGGAAAGTCCAGACACTTCATCTGTCTGAAAATTAATTGTCACAAAGAGAACTTCTGCGTAAAATAACCATGCACTCTTGGTTTGCACGACAAGAATTAAAAATGAACTGACGTGCTAAAACAATCGGTTTTCTTAGCTTCAACGAGTAGTTGCAATAAAATGAAGGACAGAATCAGAGCTAGGATTTGCATGGTCGCAATAGACAAAAATATAGGATGAATGAAAAAACGATATTGCGGCTTATTCTTTGACAAGTGTATAGAACAATGGGTGAGCAATAAGGTAAATCATGCCGTAGATAGTACGTTTTTTGGGATTCGAATTAAAGCTGATTGCTTGGTTCTCGTACATGTATTCTTCTTTTAAATTTTCGCTCTGCAACTTTAAACAAAGTAATTTACAAAAAAAAATTTAAATTCCAGAACATTTGATTTTTTCATTTCAACCTGATTATTTAGAATAATGAATGGGTTAAATTTGATAGGTTAACCTATAGCTGTGCTTTCCTGTGATCTTTACTAAGCAGGAATGGTTTGAATCTTAAAAGTGCGGGAGGCGGGTGTATCATTTTCAAACCTCGCAACTGCGCAGTTATGCACAGACAGGCAAAAAGCCCACGCTCCACTGCAAAAAAGCACTGCGACAAGTATAGCCGAGACGAAATGGGACCAAGTCCAAAGAAGAAGCTCGGAGCGACACCCTCCAAACAGCCTCCGCGTCGCTCGCCGCGCAAACAGCTCAAGTTCTCCAAGTCTCCGGCCAAGGGTCATTTCTTTGAGACAGAAAGATGGCCTAGGGGAGATTTTGGGACTATTGAGGCTACTCACCGGGCTGGGTGAACCCGCGGGAGAGCGCCAAGCGCTTCCAGGTGAAGCTGAAAGCTCGCCGTTTATCTACTCAGCTTGGGGCTTCAGCCAACGAGAACTCCTGCCCTCCCCTCTTCGCCTCTGCCAGCCAGCCTAATGCGCCTCATTCTGGGTTGTTCCTTTCTTCCATTCCTTTCTTGTTGCTGCATCAGAATCCCAGAACCCCACTCACCAATCGAGCAGGATGTGATAACTCAGAAAACTTAGAAATTGGGAAAATAAAAGTTCTGCTCCAATTGTCAGGAAGCGAAAGCTGGGCAAGTCCCGCAACGTCTTCCACCACTCGCCCAAGAAACAGCGTCGGGCGGCCCAGGCTGCCGCAGAGCCCAGCAGCTCCGTCCTCGCCACCTACCTCAGCGACGAGAACTCCAGCAACGCCCTCCTCTTCTCGCTGGAGGAGCAGGACCAGCTCGGTTCAATCACCCCTTTCTCCCTCCTCTCATCAACCCATCTTCTCCACCCAGGCCTGGGCCGGCGACAGGAGCAGGGCGGCGCCGCCGTCAGCGGCCCTCTGGACTTCAGCCAGCTGCTGGAAGGCCCACTGGCCTCCCAGTTCGATGAGGAGGCCAAGGCCCCGCCGGCCCCGCCCCCACCCTCCAGCCTCCGCTTCCCTCCGCTCGACCTTCGGCTGGCCAACCGCCTTCGAGTCGTCAGGTCTATCATTTGCTCACTCTCTCGATCCCAGCCAGCTTGCACACCAAGCTGCAGTCCGAAGCCGTTTGCCTGGAGCAGCGGGGACAGCTGGCGCCTGAGCTCCAGCGAGCGAGCCGCCGCCTCGGAGCTGGCAGCCACCGGGGCACTCCTTCGCTCCACCAGCCTTCCCGTTCCCCATTCACGGCCCCATCATATCCAAATGGGGGATGAGGAGAGGAGTTTCAGAGGGAGGCAGAAGAGGTGCGGATGCGACTGGGCGCCCTGTGCGAGTACTGGCAGACGCCGGCGCTGACTTGGCTGAGGGGGTGGCCGCGGAGGGCGGCCAGGGGAGGCGGGGGAGAGGCGGGGCCGTCGCTGACGCAGTTGGGGGCGGCGGTGGGGGTCGCGGTGAGGAGTGCCTGGGAGGAGAGCCTGGACGCCCTGTTCAAGGCTTGGAGGGCCGGTTGTCTGCCCTACTTCTATCTTTGCGCGCCCAACTTCACCGTACTCTTTCTGGACGCCAGATCCATGGTTAGAGAAGGAGGGATGGGTTTCTTCTCTAACAGAGTGGCGTGCGGTGATGAGAGACGCAGACAAAAGCGTTATTGCGTAATTGCCGAAGGGATAAGGAAAGCTGAATGATGGAGTGAGTTTTAGTCTGATCAATGTAGCACTCGTCGATTGGCTGTGAAGAAATTAAAACCAGTTTACAAATCGAGCGAAACCTCGGGCAGGTGAGTAGGCAAGGCATAGATCATGGGAAGGTTTAAGGAGACAGAAGCTGGAGAATGGAAGTCTAGGCAGGAACGCGAGGACTCTACCGTAAGTCGAAGTGCTTGGGCGCCGGACCCGGACGGCCAGGGCCTCCGCGCCTTCCTCACCCCCTCCACCTCCGGCCTTCGCGCTCTGCTTCGAGAAGAAGGCTCTCCTTCCTCCTCCCACTCCCCTCCTACCAGCAGCTGACTTTGCAGGGATCGAATTTGCCACTCCCCTGCGAGCGGACGGCGGGCGACGAAGCTCCCAGGCCAGTTTCTCCCGCCGCCAGAGTCTGGAGGAGGCCGACCCCGCCGTCACCCAAAGCCAGCCCCCTTCCATCTCCTTCGCCGCCTCCTCCACCGAGTCTCTTTCCCAGTCCCCCTTCTGCCCCCTTCAAGGCTCCTGCTGACTTCAGAGAGGAGGATGAGGAGGCGGAGGACCCGTCCGACTGGCTCAACGACGTCGAGATCTCGCCCACGGCCATGTCCAAGTTCCGGCGAGCGTAAGAGTCTGGAGGAGGTGATGTGGGATTGAGAGAAAGGGTTGTGAAGGATCTCGGAGCAGCGGGCCTCGAAGGGGAGCAGTGTGGCGGGGGCCAGTGAGGACCCTGGGCGCAGCGGCTGTCTGGTCACCGGCACCGCCAGTCTACAGGCCCTCTTCAACTGGCTCGCCACCTCCCGCCTCCTACTAGTTCACTTCCACATTTGAGCCCTAAGATGGGCAGGGATGCGACTTTCTTGCTTCCCTTTCTTTATCCTTAGCCCTCTCCATTCTCTGAGCTTTTGCAGGGTGTAAGCGGATCGACGGCCGGACTGCCGCCGACCCTGCTCAGTCCCCGTCCTTTCCCTGGCGGTACTCAGGCCTCACTCCAGGTTATCCTCACCCCTTCCTATCCCTCCCAGAGTACGGAGGAGTATTTGGTTGGCGACAGGTGCGACAGACTTCTGGGCGCAACGGAGAGCAGACGCTGGAGATCGGCGGCGGCGGCCCCGTCCTCCCGCACCTCGCCTACGGAGTGGCCCAGTGTCTGGCCCAGCAGCAGTCTGACTCCTCATTCACCCTACAGGCTCAGGGTTGGCGCCTGTCTGGGGACCAGGCGCGGATATTCTGTTCAATTTCGGGGGGGGAAAAGTTACGAAAATTTTTTTGGCAATAGTGTTTTTGTCTGCGCGCGAAGCGCGCAGGAAATTTTTTTTTAAATGAGCAGCCAGACTGCCAAAATTAGACTAAAAAATTAGGTAAATTTGACAAATTTTTTCAATTTCTGCGCGCAGCGCACAATTTTTCAACAACCATAGTCCATAAAATAAAGAAATCATCAAAGAAACTGTCTCTACTGTCTCTGCGCGCGAAGCGCGCGAAAATTTTTTTTATATTTTCCATCTAAAGGGATAAAATTTCCTCCCTTCCTGATAATTTCGGGGGGGGGGAATCCCCCCCCCCCCCCCCCCCCGAAATCATTTCGGGGGGGGGGGAAACTTCCCCCCTTTCCCCCCCCAATATCCGCCACTGCTGGGGACCATTCTAATATTACTCATCCCAAGGGACCATATTTCGGAATGTTTTGAAATAGCGTCCCCTGGGATGAGTAATATTAGAATATCCCTCTGGAGCTGGAACTGGACTGAGTGAGCTGATATTACAGGCCAGTCCGCCTACCAGGGCATGAATGCGGCCGCCTGCTGGGGTCCCCCCGCGGGGGCTCAGGCAGAGAAAAGCCGACGCATTCAGTCAGCCCAGAGCAGGCCGCTCCTGCCCTTCAACTCCGCTCTCGGTTCTAGTGGAGTCGATGTGCAGATGATTGAGTGGTTGGATGGGGGCTTTTTGTAGGTTCCCGGCTCTTCTTCGACTATGCTCAGCTGCGATTTGAGGACGGCAAATTCAGCTGGTGAATACATGGCCAGTTTTTGCTATTTAGCTGTATGCCGAGTGATTCATCTGTAACTTATGGCTAATGCAATTCAAACAAGGGTGTAAATACAATACTAAACAATGCTAACCTATTTGCGTCAATGTTCACGGAAAAAATATGGTAATGTCCAATCTTCATCAAATGCAGTGGGAGGAATTAAAATTGTTGGTGCTTGATAATCTGACTGAAAAAAATGCAAAATTTTAAAAATGGTGTTTTTCAAATTGAGCTACAATATCAATCCTTCTCTCTGATGAGTTTTTGTACATTTTGTTTCTGCATTTCTCTAATAATACAAAATAATAGAAATTCAATTAGCTTCGATCGAGAAAAACCACCATTAATGAAATTGATAGAGAAATGTAAAGCCTTCTCTATTTTAACAGTTTCAGGTACATGGCCACTAATTTGTTTGGACTTGCCTTCTTTTCCGAAATTTTCAGCCCTGACAAGAAAAATGAAGGACGAAAGGGAACAAGAAGCATAGCTGTCGTGTACATATCAGAAATGGCTGGAGCGGGGCGGGGATTGGGCGGGGCTGAGAAGAGAGCGAGACTCCAGCGACAGCCCGCTTACACTGGCTTCCAGTGCACTCGCACCGCTCGCCTTGCCCCCACTCCTGCAACCATTCCTCCTTCACTCCTCTCAAACGCCACCCTCCCTAACTCAGCTGTTGTTGTGGACAAACAAAGCCTTCGTCTAGGTTGGCACTAAAGGGTAGAGAACGGCGACAGGTCTGTGTTTGAACAGGCTAGAGGCTATTTGCTGGAGGGGTAGAGTGAAATGAGATGCAGGGCTAGTGTCTCCGCCTTACCGCTGCCAGAGGTCGGCCTACAACTAGGGATGATAGAAGAGGGGAAGGGTGAGGAGTAGGAGCTGAAGGAAGGGATTGGAGAGGATAGGAACAGGTAGAGGGGGCGTCGGTTGCTGACTGAGCGACGGAGGCTGAGTCCAAGGCCTTGTGGGGAGACGGTGCGTCTGGAGGCTGTCAGCTGCGTTGTCGACGTCCACTGCTTCTGCATCCATCCCGCCCTCTTCTTTCAGAGCATCAATTTAACAACCTACCTTGCTACTCCTGAGAAATAAAGATCTGTGTAAAGTAAAAGGGAATGGGGGAGAAGAGGGGAGGAAGTAAGCGAGCACAGAGATATGAGTCTTGAGTGTTGGACAGAGGGTGGCGAGGCATGAAAGGGCCAGGCCGCGAAGCTGTCGCCGGAAGTTGTGGCCCACGATGTTGTACAGGAAGAAGTTCACCTTCAAATCAATGCTCCACTTCCACAATCTATAGACAAACGTAAAATTGATTCTTACGGCGAAACTGGTCTGGAAGAGAACATTTGTGACCAGCTGGACGGCCTCCAGTCGAAGCTTGCTGCGCACAGTGAGCCAGACCCATCGGCCTGCAGCCCACCCCTAGTTCTCTCCCAAGTCGCCAAGAGAGGGCCTAGGGGACCGGTGACGTGTAGGGTGAGTATGATGGTGCGGGTGATGTGGTCGGGGAGGTTCATGAGGACGAAGACGATGGAGACGATGAGCAGCATCTTCGTCATCTTCTCATCCCGCCCGCTCTGCACTTCAGTCATAGATCTTGAGGACTGGCCCTTGAAAAGCTACGCCCTGCTCCAAAACACTTCACAATCTGTCAACAGGAGGAAACTTTGGAGGCTTGGGCGGAGGAGTTTTTCCATTGAGCAGTTGCACTGGGCTTGCTTTCGCCTCTGAGTCGGGCACCCAGCCACATGTACTGCAATTTTACTGCCACTGAGCAATGAGGCGAAACAAGAAGTGACGGAGCAACGTGAGCGATGCGAATGTTGAGGCAGAGGATGATGAGGGTGGGCATGAGGAGGGTGAGGATGTTGTCGGCATAGTTGAAGAGGCTGATGAAGTAGACGAGGCTGGGTGGGACGCCACAGAACTGGCGCCCCCGGGGGCCTCTCTGCAATCCCCAAGAACATCTCCAGAAAGTAGCTCCAGAAAGTAGAGGCATACCTCGACGGTGAGGACGAAGAAAACGTAGAGATTGAAGAGGGCGGAGGTGAGTGTGAGGAGGGCCAGGATGAGACGGGCTCGGCGCTTGGTGCACCAGGAGAGGCGTTTGAGGGGGTAGGCGACCACGATGAAACGCTCCAACGTGAAGGCCACCACGTACCAGACGGACAGATAGCTGCAGCCACTCCCCCTGCCTCCTATCTCGTAGAGTGCGGGGCTGTGAGCTGAACCTGAGCACATTGGAGGTGTACTGGACAGCCTGGCAGACACCATTGAGGGACATCCATCGGCGGGCGGTGAGGAGGAAGAGCTGGCAGAGCAGCATGCCGGAGTCAGAGCTGGCTAGGGCACTGAGGTAGAGAGAGGAAGGGTAGCTGCAGAGGAATGGGCGCATTGCTGGAGTGGAGGGGGAGAGTAGGAAGGAAGGACTGCTGGAGTTTGGTGAGCTGGAATACGGCGAGGGAGAGGAGGTTGCCGATGAGGCCGACGCCGATGACGAGGGGCATGTAGAAGCGGTTGAAGGCCTTCAGGTTGTCCACCAGCCACAGCTCCGCCTCGAAGTCCGGCTCCTCTGTCCAGTTGGCCATGTCTTCAGCCTCCACTCATCCTCTATGCCAGTCTTGACCCAGGATCACGGGAACAAGAAGCAGCCACTAGTATGTAAAAGGGTGAAAAATCGAATTAACGGGAAAAACCAAAAGCGGAAAGTTACAACAAGAAAATTCAATTATGAAATGAACCCCAGCGTCAGTATGCTTTTTGGAAAAGACGGGTGATATTGAAAAATCGCCCAAAGCCCCCCTGCTCCCTGTTAAAGAATGCCTAACAGGGCAAAGGCGACCTTCAAACAGAACAACCGTCAATCGCAAAAAACGAGCATGTCTGCCAAAAATGTTGGACCAATCCGAAAGCTCCACCCAATCCGGCTGATTGGAGACGCGACAAATGGGCCGAGAAGCAGAAGCGTTTCGGCTGGCTAGGAAGGTAGGCGAAGAAGCGCGTGTGGCCCTGAAAAAAGGTCGGAAGACAAAAGGGGAAGTCTCCAGTTTCCGTCACTCAATGCCCAGCCCGCTCGTCCCAGTCACCGCCCGGCTCCCTGGACTGGAGCACCCTTCTAGGCCCAATAATAACGGCCCCCCATGCCCTCCTCTCCTCCTGCCCCCACCCGCAGATTTCCCATGGCCGCAGGGCCGGAGCGGGCAGCCTGGCAGTGTGACACAGCTGTGAGGTAGGCCCACAAAGCCGACGCAGCCTCCCCCCGAGACTCACAGTCCTATTCGCCCCATTTGCAATTTCAACAGCCACCCTCCCTCCGCCCACTACCCCCTCCCCTCCCCTCGCTTAGCGGGCATAGACGAGCGCGGTCTTTTTATTGCACTGCTCAGATGTCCGGGCCCCTCCCTTTTCCGCCTTGATTGGAACTCTGCCCCTCAACTCTGCCTGTCGTCCCCAGCTCTCAAAATCATTGACGCCGTGAGCGAAGCTGGCAGTCGAATGCTAATGACGCAGACACTACAGCCTGTGGACAGAAAACGGGCCAACGTCATAGATTAGATTGAAGGGCTGTCCAGAAATTCAATGAACCCCGCCTCCTCTCCAAGCCGAAATCCAAAACAAGCCAACAAAATTTGTCTGCAAGAAAAATTATAAGCTAGAAGCTATGTCCTTTTATTTGGAAAACTGCAATAACAACTCAAGATACAAATGAAGGACTAAAATTGTAAGGTGTGGCGAAGGGCGTAAAGTAGTTGGAAAACGAGGCCTTTGAGGACAAAAGGCGGTTTGCTCTGCCAGCTCTACTTCAACCTGCCGCAAGGTTGAACGTCATCAAAGCAAACAACGCCAGGCAGCCTTTTTACAGCACCAGCTCTGAAGGCCAGGGCGCTGAGCTTGACAAGCTTCTGATCTATGAGCTCCCAGCTCATTCCTCAGAAACAGCTGGCCACTCTGATCTGGATGGATGGCAGCCGAGCCAACTCCGATTCCTGCCCACCCTGCCATCATTCGACACCCTCCGCCTAATGACACGCCATGAAAACAGCACAAATTGAGCCTGCCCTGTTCGCTGACCTTGGGATCTGGTAAAAAAAGTAGTTTTCGCAGTAATGAGAGGCTAGGGACTGTTTTCCTCTAGATTGAGGAGTGTTTAGGCTAGAGAGCCAGAGACGTCTTGGAGGGAAAAGAAAGCGGGAGAGGCTAAGCCTGCAAGCGAGATGTAATGAAAGTCTGAGGAATGGTGCCAGGCTCTTCTGGCCTGCGGACCATCAGATGGCGGCTGCAGCAGGGAGTGGGAGCGATCTGAAGAGACTCGTCTGTTTGTGTTTTCAGACGCCTCAGCCCCCTAGGCTGGCCTGGCTGGCTTGGGAGGCGAGAGGGGAGGAGCCTGAGGACAATGCCACTTGAGCCGGGGCCTTGAGAGGGAGAAGGAGAGACAAAAAACCCGCGATTAGCCCCAGAAGCCAGCTCCTCCCCTTCACGCGCCTACCTCAAGGCTCTACTATAGCTTGGACAAGGCAATACACTCGATTGACTCCACAAGAAGAGTGTTGAAAATTAATCTCACATTT
>JASANA010004282.1:0-39894 GCA_030248095.1 Ptycholaimellus sp. GST1_10
TGAAGGGTAGTGCTAGGTTAGTAGGAGGAAAAAGAATGGAAGCATAGATGTGAGAACCAGAAGAGGTAGACGCCTGTGAACAGCAGAAGCCGGTGAGTGAGGTGGCCGAGGTGGTTTGACAGGTGAAGCGGGGATCGAGGCAGTCGGTGACCCCGAGAGTGCAAGTACGAGGCAGGCCGGACGCCGGATCCACATACGCCGCACGCCCACTAGGACAACTTGCTGAAATAAGTACCTCTGCCATTTTTGAAGTGGCTAACAATGAAAGAGTGTGAATGTGAACGCTGGACGAAGTTTGAGCAGCAGTAGCCGGCAAGGGCGCCGGGGATGGCAGAGTTGCAGGTGTAGCGGCTGCGACAGCTGTTGTAGGAGTTGAGGGCGCAGCGGGTGGCCAGCGCTGTAGCCGAGGAGCGGTCCAGCAGTCGACCGGCTGGGCAGAAGCCTGGAAGAGGACTCCTTTGCTTCATCGGAGGCTTCTGCTAGAACCGGCGGCATCGGTGGGCTTGCAGCAGTCGTCAGAGCCTTTAGCGGCGTTGAGAACGCAGAGGAAGTCGCCAGGACAAGCGTTTACGTTGTTGGGTGAGCCACTTGGCCTCCGAGCCCGTGGCTGGGTCCAAGTAGACCTGAGTTCCCCGCAGGACACTGCCCTTCAAAGCCTTACTCTTTTGCTCACGCTCTTCCTTTTTTTGCTGACGTTTAGAGCAAATGCTTTACTTCCAGCCCGATGAGCATGACGGCGCGGTGAAGGCTGGAGGGTTTAATGATGTGGGATGAGTGAGAACCTCGTTGTGAGCCACAACAGACAGCGGTGCTAGTGAGGGGATCCGAGCGACAAGTGTAAGTTGAGGAGCAGCCGGAAACCTGAAAGACACCGCCAGCATGAGATGGATAGTGGAAATCAGGTTGGCTGGCTACAGCAGTGCTGAGGCTGCACGTCTGCGCTGCTCCGGAGGCCACCGTTGCTACCTTCTCCCCGCCCGGGCGCCAGGCTGGAACAGAGGTGAAACGAGGTGTTGTGAGAGGGGGGTGTGTGAGAGTAGGAGGGGGCTGGGGAGAGACCGCTGGAGGTGCAGTAGCGCTGGCACTGGGATGGGGAGAGGAAGGCGTTGGAGTTGCCGCCGCAGCCGCGGTAGTTGAAGCTGGTGCATGCGCCCAAAGCGATGGAGTACGCCCAACGCCTCACCGACTGACCACACTGCTCCCCTTCCAGCTGCAGTTTCCAGTTTTCAGGCCAAACAAGGGCCGAGAAGAGAAAGGCAGGAATGAGGTTGTCATAATAAGTTGAAGAACTGGAGGTAGCTTGCAGATGTAGGAGCGAGTAGGGCAGCAGTAGTTGACACTGCTGGTGCCGAGGACAACTGGGCTGCAGCTGTGCTCTGCCGGGCAGGAGAAGTCCGATGTGCACACCAGCGCGGAGCCAGAGCCGTCTGACACAGTCCCCTTCTCTTACTAGAGGACGATGCTGGAATTGGGCAAGCGAAGCGAGCCTTTGTAGGGAGAGCCGCCGTAGGGGCAGCGGTTGATGCCGCAGTACTCCTGGCAGAAGTCCTGGCTGGGGAAGTTGTTCAGGGTTCCCATCGCAGCCCAGGAACCTGAAGTCACAAGCAAGCTCTTGAGTGGTTTGGAAGAGATGAGACTGACTCGAATGTGGCGCAAAGCTGAGTCTGGGCATTGAAATACCAGCGTGTCGTCTTCGGCCCACAGGCCTGTCCCGCATTCGGCGCTATCGTGCACACGTAGTCTGCAACACTCAACTCCTCTCCACCCTATTCCACCTGGCATACAGTCAGAATCACTTTTCCCTCTTTCTTCGATTGGTGAGAAATGAAATGTGATCGCTTTAGAAAGGTAGACAAAAAAGAGTGTTTCACTTCAAACGGTGCTATTCTGGCGGAGACTAGCAGCCCCAGCCTTGAGGTCATAAGGGTTGCTCTGGCTGCTGACCAGGGGCCATAAAGAATGGCTACGGCAGTGAGGAGGTTCTGGGGCTGGTGGAGGAAAGGCTTCAGGTGATTCGGCATGCCGCCCTTCGCATTGCAGCGGGAGCTGGAGCCGAGAGGGGAATGAAATAGAAGTGTGTGGGCGGGATTGAGGCTGCTCCTTGCTTAGAGCAGGCTGGGTATCACTTTAGCACACAGGTACCCTTTGTTTGCCCTGCGTCTACTTGCGGGATTATGGACAGCAGCCCCTCGTACTTCCGCCTACGCCCCCTTCGGCAAACGCTGGCTGAGCTATCGGGTTTTGAGCTAACAAATTATTTGCCGTTCTTTCTCTTTTTATGCAGTTAGAATAAGGGGGCTTCACGAAGTTGCGATGTAAGAACCTGGCGTGCATAGTCCTCTTTTTTACCTTTGCTCCTTACCCTTTTACCCTTTCATTTATGGACTTTAACAAGTTCTTCTTCTTTGAGTGCAATGAGGGGGACCTTTGCTAGGACAGCAGCCAATAGAGAGTGCCGTCATAGTAGCATTGGAAGTTGGGTGGGCAGGCGGAGTCGGTGCCAGCACATGTGATGAAATTGCCCGCCAAGTCCTTGGCCGGTGATCCCTGCCGGCACTGGGGGGCCGCTGCCAATAGGCCAGCATCCATTAGCTTCTACAGATGGAGGAAAGAGAGGAGGCCGACGCTGAACGCCGCGACAGAAGCTCTGGCAGGAGAGGGCATCAGGGGAAGTTGTTGTCGTTGCCCTGGCAGCCGGAGTAGACGAGCGTTTCGCACAGCTGACTGCCCGCATTGAACCGAGAAGCGCGTACTGGTAGGTGGAGCAGGAGCCGAACTGCTTCAGTGCCGTGCACACCGATACTCAATTAGTCGCCCTTTTTTCACACACCCTCCTTTAGGGGCGCATTTAATGAGAGGCAACGCTTTGTAGGACAGCAGGATCCGTTTCGAGGCAGGAGTGGCTGCTGGGACACTGGGAAGCGCCGGAGCAGCTCTGGAAGCCCCCCAACGCATCCTTCAGCAGCTAACCCACCGAACAGGACACTAAGAGCACAGGCCATCATGCAAAGGAGGCTCAAGGAAAGGCGTCTGCATACATCCTCTGCAGAAAGATTCGCACTGCTGAGCGCTGGCAAAGTTGTTCCAACTGCCGCCGCAGCCTTGATAGCTGGCAAAGCCCACACAGCGAGACGCCGTCGAGTCGTAGCGGAACCTCAAATATTCCCAATCCTTTCCCACGAGCAGGCAAGGTTTCTGCAAATGGTATCTAGCCTGAGATTGGGAGCCATGGCGATGGCGGCGGTGTTGCATGCTACACCGTCCTCACTAGCCGGCGCCGCCAGACCCCCACTCGCACTGCACACCGTCGTTGGGCTGGGGCAGCAGGCCTCCTGCAACCTCTTATTTCACCTCCCACCACCTCCAACCGCCTCCCTAAACAGCACCTGACTGCCGAATCCGGTGCACTGGCGTAGCCCGAGGAACAGCCGAGGCTCCCGGTGGCGCAGCTCCGACGACGCTCCGCCGATTGCGCTGAGCCCAGCCCAGTCTCGTACTTCGGTGCCCCGCGCTTGCAGCCTTCAATCATCCTGTCCTCCTGACAGAGCAAATAGGAGAGTGTGGGGCTCAGAGGGCACCAGATCGACAGTAGGCCTCGCAGTGAGCCTGGCTGAGGAAGTTGTTGGCATTCCAGGTATCCGGGCTCTGTGGATTGGCGCCGGGGTTCCAGTAGAAGCTGAGGCAGAGGTCCAGCGCTGCGTCGTAGTACCAACGACTGGCGCCGCCCACCGCCAGCTCTCCTACTTAGGCAGGCTGCAGGCCAGAGCTACAAACTCCTAGTTCTCTCTCTGGCCAGCCTCGATTGGTGAGGAAGCCTCGATTGGGGCAGCAGTAGCCGGTGGTGGGGGTGTCAAGGGGATGCAATCGTATTGGTAGCCGAGGGAGAGCCCGCCGAGGGCGCAGAGGCTGGCGGAGGAGGATGGGTCACTAGGGATGCAGGTGGTGGCCACGGACTGCTCCCCGCGGAGGCCAGCTTTGCCACCGAGCCGCCCAAAGGACATTCACCTGAACCGAAAGGGAGGGAGCTTCTCATGTTGGGGAACAGACAAAGTTCTTGAGGAAAGAAGGCAGTGACCGGGGTTGGTGATGCAGACGGTGCCGTCGCGAGTCTGCGCCACGGTGCCGGTGCAGATGGTGTTTGTTTGGTCGCAGCATCTGAGGTGGCCGAGTTGGGTGAGTTGTAATTAGGAAGCGCGAGGTGGCCAAGGTAACCGACAGACTCCATTGAGGCATTTGGTAGTGGGCCAGACGGCCTGGCACTGGAGGTCGCCGATGGTCCCGCTGGAGCAGCTGCCTTCTCCAGGGTTCACCTCTGCAGCCAAATGCCCTCTAGGTCTTCAGGCAAAGGAAGAGGGAGGGGATAAGTGTGGACTTGGGTAGCAGAACTGCTGATAGGCGATGTAGGTTGAGAGACAGGTGCAGAGCTGCTGGCTGCTGCAGAATCCGCCGTCCACGCAATCCGTGTTGTACTGACAGAAATCGCCCACCTTCGTCGAGCCTCAACCTCATCTTCAAGGCTCTCTTCCAATCAAGTCCCCACTGCTTCCCCACCTGTAGCAGCATAGAGCCCGTCGATGTTGCGTCGAATGCGACGAATCTCATGGCTTCTATCCAGCCTTGGCCGGGGCAAAGAAGCGGAGGCAAGGCCTAGGCCAGCAACCGCTAGCCAAGCGAGGAGCCGCAGGGCAGCAGGGCATGCCAGCCTCATGGGTGACGGTGCTGGGGTCGGAGGGAGGGATAGAAAGGGGAATGGAGGAAGAGCTTTTGGGGTCTGAGCTTGTTTGTGCGATGAAGGTGCTGGTGGGCGGTACTCTGTTGGCCTGTTTGCTGTATGCGCTGTCTTCGCCCATGGCTCAGACTCCATCCACAGTCTCTCCAAGCTCAGGCAGAAGACAAAGAAAAGTAGTGCGGGCGCATTGTGAGTTGAGCTAAGGCCAATTTCATGAAGTATTCATTCCTATGTTACCGACAATGAATGGCTCATTAGAAATTTGTTGCAATTTGATTTATGCCAACAATTGAAAATACATGCCTCTTAACATAAGTCTACGCTGAATAAATGGCTGCAAGCTCTGCTTCCACGCTAATCCTCCCCTCAGCCCGACTTTTTTTTATGTTTCTCGTTTATTTATTCCAAATATGGAGATTTGGTCTCAAGTGTTCGCACTGACGTAATTGTTCCAACTGGTTGTGCCTGAATATGAGTGAAAGACATTACAATCAGAGTATTGACAGCAGATATGAACATATGAAACAGCAACATCTTGCCACTAGATTACTGGCCCATATGAAGCAAAGGGTGGCGATCAGTGCATACTCTTCCACCTCTAAGCACCAGCTTGTGCCAGTATATACGTGTCTGTATTTCTTAGGTCGCCAACTCATTCTCCTTTTTGTTGATAGTCTACCAAAATTGAGTAAACGGGACCTTTCGTGTTGATAGGAAAAGTAGCAGCGTATTTGAGGCACTGAAAGGTCATTGCAGAATGTCTAGGTTTTCATGGTTTTTGACTCTCCTTATCGGATTTACTCTCCTGTTCAATATGATTATGCTTCCTGATGACGACGAGGCTCCGGAATCTGCACGCCAAGCACAGCAAGCTTTCGTAGAAGGTCACTTTTGTAGCGCAATTCTACTTAGTAGCGCATCATTCGTTTACTTTTAGAGCCTGTCGAAGTTCATGCAGAGACGAATGAGGAAGAAAAAAAGGAAAGTCATCAGGGCGCAGATGAGGGTTTCTTATGAATACTGTCATACTTGTCTGGGGGTCAAATGGTAGGGGGGGCGCCCACGTGTGTCCGAAGGGGGGGGGGGGGGGGCGCCCTCCTTGTCTTTCCCTACGTGGTAGGTCCGGGGGGCGGGGGGTGCGGGGGGCGCTTTGGGGGGGCTGGGGGGGCGGGGGTCCGCAAGGGTAGGGACGTATGTCCGTCAAGGTAAAAAGACCAAATTTGAAGGAATACTAATAAAAAAATGCTGAAAAAAGGATAGTACTCTATACTTTAGAAGGTAAGGAGACAGAAAAGATTTTTAGGGGAAAAAATTGCCAAAAATTGCCAATTTTTGGCAGAATTTTTTTATATTTTAGGGCCCCCCAGATCACTGTTTTGCCTTGGCAGACGTGGTACGTCCGGCGCCCCCCCCCCCCCCCCCCCCCGCCCCCCCTTCGACATGTATGCATACTGTTAAGATGCATAACAATGCGTGGTAAAGGTTTTGCCAAAAGGAGATAAAAGTAATATAATGAACTTTATACGTAAAAAGAAATTTGCTTTTTGACTCAAGCATAAAATATTCAAAAATTATTCATCTTATTTCAAAAATTAGGCGGCACAGTTGAAAAAAAAAATAGAAATTAATGTTGAAATCCGTTCACGACACATGTCTAATGACCTTACGACTGCCTAAATAATTGTAACACTATCGTTAAAAAAAACTAAGCTAACATTCCAGCTAAACAGGAGGAAAGCGGTAATGAAGCTCAGCCAGCTCCTGATGACCAGGCACCTCCAGCAGGTTCAGTTTTCTATTTCATTTTACTCGCATTTTTATAAGTAAACAGACTGGAGAATAATTGCAGACAACGGTGAAAATGGGGCAGGTGAACAGCAACCCGAAGAGCAATCTGAACAGCAGCCAGAACAGCAGCCTGAGGGTTTGAAATGTTTTTATACTTTTTTGCAGTGGATGAGGTATTTGCGAATTACTGCGCTAAAATTTAGGTTTACAATATTTCAAGCGGATTTAATTTAATTTGTTTGTCGGACAGTCTTTTTGGAAAGTGTCAGAATTTTCGGACAAAAATTTTCTGACCCCCTTTTTGCGACTGGATTTGAAAAAGATCAATTTTAGTGATCTAGGTCAGAAATCCCGAATTTCTAGACCTCTCTTTAAAAAATGGCTACTATGAGCTAACACTTTGAAAACTCCCATCCCAATCAAAGACATAGCATAAAACTTATCCCCTTTTGAGATTCAGAGAGTAAAAAATTTGTCTCCACAATGCTCCCCGCAAAATTCGGATACCTCTCAATAGGGCTCTATTAAATCTGGCGTACTTAAATGCAATGCACAAAACAAAGTACCAATGCAGATAATGGCGAAAATGCCGTAGAAGAACACCAGCCCGAACAGCAATCTGATCAGCAACCTGAACAGCAGTCTGAGCAGCAACCTGAACAGCAACCTGAGCAGCAACCTGAACAGCAACCACAGGGTTTGGAATTTTTATTGCTTGGAATTTTTACCGCACAGCCCAGTCCCCTCTTAGCCTAGGACATACGTCATTACGGTTTTGGTGAATATGTTTTTAATCCATCATTTTGCAAAAGAATGGCTAGAGAAACAAGGTATTATCGGCTGCCGCCAATAGGTGCGCGTTGAGCACTTGGTGAGCACTTTGTGAGTGGGGAAAACCCGATGGCGGGTGAAGTGGAGAGCTTCAACACCATTATTGCCCAGCTTAAGGAGGTTGTGCTGTCCCTCCTTCCACCTTCCCTCCTCCTGCACCCCAATCGCTCTACTTGTTAGGTAATTTGCGTGGCCTAATTATCTAATATTTTATAAATATCCATTGGATGATCCGTTTGTGTAAAATGGTTTCTGACACAAATTAAAAGGCAGATTGTGGGGATTGAGAGGCCTTGTAGGAGGGGTATTCCACTTCCCAAAAATCGAATATTCGAGTTGTGAATCAAGATTAGGCCATGATTTTGGTCCAGTTAATTGTGATCTCAGCCCGGCAAACCCTGGCCCAAAATATGGCTTAGTTGCTGAGAAATGGCCATTTTTGGGCTGACACCTAGTTTCCCCCCCATCGGATAAGCCCCCCCCCCTAGCGGTTTCCCCCCCCCCCCAAGAAAGTTTCCCCCCTAATCAAAGTTTCCCCCCCCCCCAATATTCTCACCTATACCACACACCCTGCGCTAATGCATCCCCTAGTTTCTGTCTTGGGGCAATTTGTGTCTTGGGGGGGGGGGGGGGGGGAAACTAGTCGTCAAAACAAGGCAATTTGTGTCTTGGGGGGGGGGGGGGGGAAACTAGTCGTCAAAATCCTTGGGGGGGAACTAGTCCTCGATTTCGACGACTAGTTCCCCCCCCCCAAGACTATTTTCACCGATTTTCGCAGGGTGTGCGTGGTAGGTAAAACGTTGGGGGGGGGAAACTTTCATGGGGGGGGGGGGGAAACTTTGATGGGGGGGGGGGGGGTCCCCCCCCCCCTTGGTTGGCCGGTACCCCTCCATGGGGGGGGGGAACTTTGATTAGGGGGCGAAACTAGGCGTCAGCCCATTTTTGTAACACCTACTTTTTTGACCTCTAGATGACCTAAAAATATTTTTTTGGCCAATTTCAACCAACATTTTTGACTAACCACAGACTATTAAATATCAATCGAACCGCTAAACTACAAAAAAATTCATGGTGACAAGTGATTTGTTCCAAAAGAAGATTATTTTCTATTGATTTTTAAAAAACCCGAATTTCGTATTTTGCAATTTTTGGCACTAAATAACTGATTTCTAAAAAAGGGTAAGACCACCAATGTTAGAGTCGGAAAAATTTTTGATTGAAAATTTGAGATTGAAAAAAACTCAATATTTTAGGCTAAAATGAATCATTATGGGCAATGCTGTGCAATTCGATGTATCATGTAAAAAAAATTCATAAATCGACGACATTTAATTTAATCGACGACAAAATGTAGTGGATGGACATTTAGATCCAACTTGTGATAAATTTTCGTCAAAAAATAATGAGTAGCTCTAGAGTAATAGTTGATTGATTTAGGTGTACGCATACGCGTGTAACAGACCAAAAATGGCCAAAAAAAATTTCTAAAAATTCGAATTTTTTTCTCGAAATGTTCGATTGGGATCCCAAACATCTCGCTGTATCATTTGTTTCCGCACAATCAGTCCCAATCTGCTCACACTGAAATGCCCAATTTCCTATTATATTATCCCAATCCCAATTATAATATAGAAAATTGGGCCTTTCCGAGCGGGCACTACGAGGCACGGGCGCTGAGAGACCTGCCTCATTTTATCATAATTTTTAAGCAGAACGGCATAATATTTTGCTAATTTGAGCCGATAATTGTAAAGATTAGTTCTAACAGGGGAAGAGCAGCAGCAGCCTGAAGCTGGAGGTGAAGGAGGGGAAGAAGCACAACCACGTTTGGCCATGCCTTGAATTTAATTGGGCCGACAACTAAAGCTTGGTTCCAACAGGGGAAGAGCAGCAACAGCAGCCTGAAGCTGGAAATGAAGGAGGGGAAGAAGCACAACAACGTTTGGTCTTGAACTAAATAACTACAGAAACATAGAGTGAAAATGAAATAACTACAGAAAATGCGGGAGGTGAGGGCGAAGGAGAGGTGGCAGCACCAGCTGAGGGTGAACAGGGCGACGAAAACGCTCGGCAAGAGTCTGACCAACAACCGCAGGGTTAAACACTTGGCCTAATCTTAAGCATTTTGTCACACCAATGAACACTATGATGCTAGTTTCAATTCAAGGAGCTTTGAGAAATGAGAAGGTATAGGAGAGGAGGAAGAGGCGAAAAAAGAGGAAGGGGGAGAAATAATGGCGGCAGAGGAGGCTCCTGCACAGGACGATAAGAATGAGCAGCAGCCCGATGGTTATTCAAACCACACCATGTCTGGAATGACCACTAATTGTACCTTACCCCAAATTTAATGGTGGAAAACTCTAAATTTAAGCGAGAGGCGAAAAGTACATAATTTTTCAGATACATTATTAAGTTATATTTTTTCTCCAAAAGGCCTAGGCATAGGTTAAAGCATTCTTCAAACTAAGGTCAGAATAGTTAGTTTGGAGAAATCAGGAATTAACCTCATGTTCTTTCCAGAGGGAGTGGTAGATATGGACCCAGTGCGGGAGTTGAACCAGCCAGAAGTCATCGCAGAGGGTCCAGTCTTGAGCAGATAGGCGTTGAGCAAAGAAGTAGTTTTGAAGGGATACATTCCGAATCGGATGTGGCGGGGAAGAGCGGACTATTCCATGTCCAAGAAGAAGGTGCAGAAGAAGGTGGCGTTCTAGGCGGGAATGCTGCTGAGGGTGTGAACGAAGGAGGCGGCTTGGCTGAGCCTGCACCTGTCCAGCAAATCCTCTCACCCGAGGAGTTGGCCGCAGAGGAAGAGAGAAGACGACGCATTAGACGTTCTTTTCCATTTTGAACAACCTTCTACCTAATTGAAAGATTGGGATTGTGCAAGTCGTCTCTTAGCCAAGGACAAACCCTATTACGGATTTTGAAAATACGACTGGCTGTAAAAATTTCTGTGGGCATTCTATACGGCAACAAGTAGGCTCAAACGACGCACCAGACACAGAGCTTAAGTCAAAAAAAGTTTGTATAAATCGGTTGTAAATTGGGTGAGTTATGGCTAGAGAACTTTTCAAAAAGTTTCCATCCGTTATCCGTGAGTCTGTACAGCATAGATATGTTAATATTAAGCCCATATTTGAAGCCAGCACAAAAATGACACGATTTGACACCAAACAACAATATTTCTAAATTATTAAAAAAATATATCCACCCAGAACCATAATGTCTTAAAGGTCCAAATTGCATTCTGGTCTTAACAGTGTATATTTTGAGTTTGACCTAATTTTGGGTCCAATAGGTAAATGACCAATGATGATTCTTGCCTTAATTTTCCCTGATACCATTTTGTTTTACCTGATATCTTAGGTTTCAAAGGTGTTTGGTTTATATGCTGAGCATGAATCCTTAAAATGATTTATAGCCTGATTTATAAATTAATTGGATTTTTGCGCGGCCAAGGCCAACTTAAGCAGTTACCCCATTTTTGCGTCCGTCTGTCCGCATATATATTGGGCTGGCGCGAGGGAGCATAGCGACCGTCAGCGCCCAGCCCCTCTTTTCGACCCAGGTGTACGTTTTCGGGGTTATTGCTAGATCTCCATTTTGATAAGGCTCCTGCTCCTCACAGAAGAATCCAATCGTTCTGATTCTTTTTGCATTGGAAAGAGCATCATTGGGCTGGCGCGAGCGAGCGTTAGCGAAGTGTCAGCGCCCAGCCCCTCTTTTCGACCCAGGTGTATGTTTTGAGGGTCATTGCTAGATCTTAAATTTGATAAGGCGGCTGCTCGTCACAGAAGACTCCAATCGCTCTAATTCTTTCATCATTGGAAAGAGCAGCATCGAATTGACTATAGTTTATCTTTTGAGTTTTGCATAAAACGTTTGATTTTAGGGTGAAAAACGCAAAAAACCATATGTCCGAACTCCTTCTCCTTCTTCTTCTTCTTCTTCTCCTTCTTCTTCTCCGCATCTATTCAATGGACGATAGTAGGTATTCATTTCGCCCCCCCCCCCCCCCCGCCCTCTCCGGCTCCCTTGGCCTCATATATTTCTTTAATCATAGCTCTTTAGTCACA
Organism: Ptycholaimellus sp. GST1_10; assembly: GCA_030248095.1. NCBI lineage: Eukaryota > Metazoa > Nematoda > Chromadorea > Chromadorida > Chromadoridae > Ptycholaimellus > Ptycholaimellus sp. GST1_10. The sequence continues at coordinate 11,425 of JASANA010004282.1, forward strand.
CCAAGGAGCCATATGCACCAGTGGTGTAGTGGTATAAGCGATTGAACAGCTAATTGAAACTGGTAGGTTCGAACCCAGTTTAGTCATTCTTTTTGAATTTTGTGTATTTAAAGCTGAGAAAATAAATGGTGCAATCGGTAGGCCAAAAATCGCCCTAAGTATGAACCAAGAAAATTACTCAAAAATTTCTTAGTTTCCCAATAATTTTAATTTTTGAAACTTTTCATTTTGATTTATTTTTTTATTTTTTATTTGTGGTTTATTTATCTAATTTATTTATTGATCTCTAAAATTTGTATTAATTCATTTTATACTATATTAAAAGTGGAAGAAATATCTGGTACCATCGGCAGGCCAAATGTAGTTCTCTTTTCTCCAAAAGTTGCAATTGCCTTGAGTAAAAAGTCAAGGAAATACAATTTCTACTACTGGAATCTGCTGCGTCATTTGCATCTTGGTTTTGGCGCGCATGGAAAGAGACATTGAACTGCGCGCCAAAAACAAAATGCAACTGTCATAGCAGCAGATTCCAGTAGTAGAAATTGTATTTCCTTGACTTTTTACTCAAGGCAATTGCAACTTTTGGAGAAAAGAGAACTACATTTGGCCTGCCGATGGTACCAGATATCTAATTGACCAAAACTCGCGAGAAATCGCCAAAAAGTTGCAGCAAGCATTAGAAAATCGGTCAAAACCATTTGTCCGAACTCCTCCTTCTCCTTCTCCTTCTCCTCCTCCTCCTCCGCATCTATTCAATGAACGATAGTAGGTATTCAATCGGCCTGTGTTAAAGGCATCAATAGGCAAGGTCAAATGGTAATTGGATTTTGTTAATATAGGTCAATTGTGTACAGTGAATCATCGGTTGTGTGGTCAAGTGGCTTGTTCGTCTGACCTGGTTCGAACTGAGCTGGGTTTGAACTTGGCTCAATACAAAAAATTTTTGGCATTTTTTTATGAATACTATTTTTTTGCCATTTTCTAAAAAAGCACCATTCTTGTGTCTTAAAAAAGGTAAAAGCTAAATTTTACAAATATTTTTATGTATTTAAAGTAGAGAACCATCGGCAGGCCAAAAGTAATGCTCTTTTCGCCGAAAATCGATTGCAATGAGAAAATTTCTGAAAAATATATTAACTTACCAATAAATTTGAATTGTATCTTTCATTTTTGAAACGTTTCGTTTTGTTGCATTTTTATAAAATTATATTTTATTTTTATTTAGTATTTATTTAATTATCTAATAAAATCTTAACTAAATAAATAACCAACAATATAAAAATTTTTATTTACATATTATATACTATATTAAAAGTGGAAGAAATATCTGGTACCATCGGCAGGCCAAATTTGAGTCTCTTTTCTCCTGTTAAGGAAATACAAATTCTACTAGTGGAATCTGCTGCATCATCTGCATTTTGTTTTTGGGCGCGCATGGAAAGAGACACTGAACTGCGCGCCAAAAACAAAATGCAACTGTCCAAGCAGATTCCACTAGTAGAATTTGTATTTCCTTAACTTTTTACTCGAGGCAGTTGCAAATTTTGGAGAAAAGAGACTCAAATTTGGCCTGCCGATGGTACCAGATATCCAGTATATGCAAGCTAAGCCTTGTCCGTCCCACAGACATTCGGCGCAGGCCCAGGACAGTAGCTGCTGGGAAAGTAAAAACATTTTTGGGTAAATCGAGGGCGTAGAACGCGATTTTGAAATATCTGCAAGGATCCGAGCGCGGGAATGTGCTCAAAACATCAAAAATGTGAGTTTTTTCAGTGTTTTCCATCTGCGCAGTTTTGTGCAGCTACCCCATTGGGTGATACTGCACTCAATAAACAAGTTCTCATGCAGGTGGCCTTATTGCCACCCCACTTTGGCAACCTAACCCCAGCCCCACTCGGGTTGGGTGCCTAATCTTTGAAGTCCCTCGAGGACAGCCAGGTGTTTGCTTCTGCATTCATTTGGTGTGGCTGTAATTTGGCCACAGGGTGGCGGGTTTCTAAAAGAGTCATACGACCACAAAAGAGGCAAATGCATGAAAAAAGCAGAGCACCCGTGTAGCGGGACCCATGCAGCCCAAGTTTCGAATTTGCTTTGAATTTCGTATTATTTTTTCTACTATTTTTGCATTTCTTTTGAATTTTGGCATTTGAATTTTATTGAATTTTATATCCAATAATGTTGTACCTGCAGAATCGATGAGAACAAAAATGACAAATAATGGAATCGCTAAAAATTTAACATAGAGCATGGACATATATAAATTTTAAATTTTGTGCCATTTAAGTAAACACGAATTCGAACAAATTTATTTAATTAAAATTTACTAAATTTTTGAAAACATTTCAAAAGCTGCTCAAACCGATTGCTCTATAATGATTAAATTCATTACCACTTGGAATTTCTAAACAAAGAAATACTCATAAAATAAATTAACTAAAACGCTAACTATGAAAACCCAAACAAGAATGATATGCGCCGCAGGCCTCTCCCAACCTAGTCCAGTATATGCAAGCTAGGCCTTGTCCGTCCCACAGACATTCGGCGCAGGCCCAGGACAGTAGCTGCAGGGAAAGTAAAGACTTTTTTGGGTAAATCGAGGGCGTAGAACGCGAATTTGAAATATCTGCAAGGATCTGAGCACAGGAATGTGCTCAAAACATCAAAAATGCGAGTTTTTTCAATGTTTTACATCTGCGCAGTTTTGTGCAGCTACCCCATTGGGCGATATTGCACTCAATAAACAAGTTCTCAACAAGTTCTCAATAAACAAGTTCTCACTTTGGCTACCTAACCCCACTCGGGTTGGGTGCCTAATCTTTGAAGTCCCTCGAGGACAGCCAGGTGTTTGCTGTTGCATTCATTTGGTGTGGCTGTAATTTGGTCACTGGGTGGGGTGGGTTTTCAAAAGAGTCAAAAGACTAAAAAAGAGGCTGATGCATGAAAAAAGCTGAGCACCCGTGTAGCAGGACCCATGCAGCCCAAATTCTAAATTGGTTTTAAATATAGTTTTAATTTTTTGCATTCAATAGGATTTTTGACCGCGGAGCGGCCCGAAGGGCCGCTCCGCGGTCTATAGAGGTTACTCAACTTTTGTCCTCATATATGTATATATATATATGTATGTATATATATGTATCTGGAAATGCTGGCCCCGGGCGAATTCTCAACGGATCTTGACAAACTTTTTTTTTCCTGAAAGGTAATGCTATTTTAAGAAGATCTGGAGGGGTAGACCCGGTTTCCAAGCAGTTGAAACATTACTTTTTTGGGTAGAAAGGCTTGAAAATTGCAATATAGAGTTTTTGCGCTGTAGCACCTGTAATCTTGAGAATTGCACAGACAACTTGAGTTTTTTTGTTCACAAGTCGTATATAACGATTCCAAATCTGTGCTTACTTTTGAAAATGGTTGAGAAACCACAGACTTGCCCTCTTGAGTGGCGAACTTTCACGCATGACAATAGCATCAATAATTATTAGCAGCTGAACGGATGATAATTGCACAGAAGACTTGAGTTTTTTTGTTCACAAGTCGTATATAACGATTGCAAATCTGTGCTTACTTTTGAAAATGGTTGAAAAACCACAGACTTTTCTTCTTGAGTGACAAACTTTCACGCATGACAATAGCATCAATAATTAGTAGCAGCTGAACGGCTGATAATTGAACAGAACACTTGAGTTTTTTTGTTCACAAGCCGTATATAACGATTCCAAATATGTGCTTACTTTTGAAAATGGTTGAGAAACCACAGACTTGCCCTCTTGAGTGACTAACTTTCATGCATGACAATAGCATCAATAATTAGTAGCAGCTGAATGGCTGATAATTGAACAAAACACTTGAGTTTTTTGTTCACAAGCCATATATAACGACTCCAAATCTGTGCTTACTTTTGAGAATGGTGGAGAAACCACAGAACTAAGCGCTCCGCGGTCACCTATTGCGCTTTGCGCCATATACTTGTTGCTTAATCAAATTAATTGAGAATTATATGAGCTATAAAAATTCGAGATTATGGACGTTTCTGGCGGCCTACTCAAGTCGTCAATGTCTCAATGGATTTCAAAACAAAGCAAAACAGTTTGTGTTGATTTGGAGAGTACTGAAGTTATTGCATGGTTTAAATGACACTGAACATGAAATCCGACACATAATTAGTCTTACGAAATAAAATAAACTGCAAATTTGAAAAAAAACATCCATGAATGCAAACAAAATTTTCCTTAATATGTAGCCAGCTGTTATAAAACCACAAATTGCATACGTGGAAGTGTTACCGAAGAAACAAAGAGTTTTAGTTCTGTGTTTGAACAAAGGAAGCTCAGTTTGTTCCCTTGCCAGATGATTCAAAATTTCAATTTTTAATCAATGATAACTTTAGACAAGAGATTTATAAATTTATAACAAATTTAATTTTTTTGTAAAATTAATTTTTTTGTAATTTTTTTGTTCATTTTTTTTTGTTTTTGTGTTTTTTAATAAATTGATTTTCAGCACAATGTGCAGAATAGTTAAATATGTAAAAATTTCATGAAAAATAGAATGCAAGTATGTAAAAACAAATATTAGGAATCCAATGGAAATTTAAAATGATCATAAACTTTGCAGTATAAGTGTGCTTTTAATAAATGAGTGAAGACAGCCAACAATAAAGGCAAGCAGGTAAAAACCAGAAAACCACTCGAAATTTCTGAAAAATACATAAATGCAAATAAGAAATAACCCAAAGCAAATTAAGAAATTACCAAAAATTATGATGTGCGCCGCAGGCCTCTCCCAACCTAGTCCAGAATATGAATGCTAAGCCTTGTCCGTTACGAGATAACTTCGCGCAAGCCCAATTCAGTAGTTGCAGCTGAAGTAAGGCCATTTTTGGGTAAATCGGGGTCGCCTAACCAGAATATGCTTCTGGCAGCTTGCTCCGATCACGGGAATGTACTTAAAACATTGAAAATGTGAGTTTTTTCAATGTTTTACATCTGCGCAGTTTTGGAAAGCTACCCAAACTGGCAAAATTTCAGTCATTAAACATAAATTTCCATACAGCTTGGCAAACCAGCATCCTTATAGGCGCCCTTTACTCTTTAGGTTTTGGTGCCTGCTTTTGAAGTCCCTCGAGGACAGCCAGGTGTCTGCTGTTGCATTCATTTGGTGTGGCTGTAATTTGGCCACCGGGTGGGGGTTTCTAAAAGAGTCATAAGACCACAAAAGAGGCTAATGCATGAAAAAAGCTGAGCACCCGTGTAGCGGGACCCATGCAGCCCAGATTACAAATTGGCTTTGAATTTTGTTTTAATTTTATTTGTATTCAATAGATATTACCTTTACCTGCGAAATTTTTGACCGCGGAGCGGCCCGAAGGGCCGCTCCGCGGTCTATAGAGGTTACTAAACTTTTGTCCTTTTTGATATATATATATATATATATATATATATATATATATATATATATATATATATATATATATGTCTGGAAATGCTGTCCACGGGCGAATTCTCAACGGATTGGGACAAACTTTTTTTTTCCTGAAAGGTAATGCAATTTCAGGAAGATCTGGAGGGGTAGACCCGGTTTCCGAGCATTTGAAACATTATTTTTTTGGGTAGAAAGGTTTAAACATTGCAATATATAGTTTTTGCGCTGTAGCACCTGTAATCTTGATAATTGCACAGACAACTTGAGTTTTTTTGTTCACAAGTTGTCACAAGTTGTCATAAAAAGAGTCATAAGACCACAAAAGAGGCTAATGCATGAAAAAAGCTGAGCACCCGTGTAGCGGGACCCATGCAGCCCAGATTACAAATTGGCTTTGAATTTTGTTTTAATTTTATTTGTATTCAATAGATATTACCTTTACCTGCGAAATTTTTGACCGCGGAGCGGCCCGAAGGGCCGCTCCGCGGTCTATAGAGGTTACTAAACTTTTGTCCTGATATATATATATATATATATATATATATATATATATATATATATATATATATATATATATATATATATATATATATATATATATATGTCTGGAAATGCTGTCCACGGGCGAATTCTCAACGGATTGGGACAAACTTTTTTTTTCCTGAAAGGTAATGCAATTTCAGGAAGATCTGGAGGGGTAGACCCGGTTTCCGAGCATTTGAAACATTATTTTTTTGGGTAGAAAGGTTTAAACATTGCAATATATAGTTTTTGCGCTGTAGCACCTGTAATCTTGATAATTGCACAGACAACTTGAGTTTTTTTGTTCACAAGTTGTCACAAGTTGTCATAAAAAGAGTCATAAGACCACAAAAGAGGCTAATGCATGAAAAAAGCTGAGCACCCGTGTAGCGGGACCCATGCAGCCCAGATTACAAATTGGCTTTGAATTTTGTTTTAATTTTATTTGTATTCAATAGATATTACCTTTACCTGCGAAATTTTTGACCGCGGAGCGGCCGAAGGGGCCGTCTCGCGGTCTATAGAGGTTACTAAACTTTTGTCCTGATAATATCACATATATATATATATATATATATATATATATATATATATATATATATATATATATATATATATATATATATATATATATATATATATATATATATATATATATATATATATATATATATATATATATATATATATATATATATATATATATGTCTGGAAATGCTGTCCACGGGCGAATTCTCAACGGATTGGGACAAACTTTTTTTTTCCTGAAAGGTAATGCAATTTCAGGAAGATCTGGAGGGGTAGACCCGGTTTCCGAGCATTTGAAACATTATTTTTTTGGGTAGAAAGGTTTAAACATTGCAATATATAGTTTTTGCGCTGTAGCACCTGTAATCTTGATAATTGCACAGACAACTTGAGTTTTTTTGTTCACAAGTTGTATATAACAATTCCAAATATGTGCTTACTTGAAACCACAGACTTGCCCTCTTGAGTGACAAACTTTCATGCATGACAATAGCATCAATAATTAGTAGCAGCTGAACGGCTGATAATTGAACAGAACAATTGAGTTTTTTTGTTCACAAATCGCATATAGCAATTCCAAATCTGTGCTTACTTTTGAAAATGGTTGAGAAACCACATACTTGCCCTCTTGAGTGACAAACTTTCATGCATGCCAATAGCATCAATAATTAATAGCAGCTGAACGGCTTATAATTGAACAGACAACTTAAGTTTTTTTGTTCACAAGTCGCATATAACGATTCCAAATCTGTGCTTACTTTTAAAAATGGTTAAGAAACCACAGACTTGCCCTCTTGAGTGACAAACTTTCATACATGCCAATAGCATCAATAATTAGTAGCAGCTGAACGGCTGATAATTGAACAGACAACTTGAGTTTTTTTGTTCACAAGTCGTATATAACGATTCCAAATCTGTGCTTACTTTCGAAAATGGTTGAGAAACCACAGACTTTTCCTTTTGAGATGCAATGTTCACCCTCACAGCAGGAATTTTCCTTAGTTTTTGAGTTTTGTTACATGTGAATGTGTAAGCGCTCCGTGGTCACCTATTGCGCTTTGCGCCATATACTTGTTAAAGTTAATTTAGAATTAGCTCAGTTACAACCAAACGAAATTTAAACCTAAGAGCCCTTCTGGTGCCCTGCTCAAGTCTGCAATGTTTCAATCGATTTACAAAGTAGCAAAGACAAATTGGCTTCAAATTTCGTATTAATTTATTGCATTCAATAGACACTTATTTTTTACAGAATAAGCACTTCATCCCTCGACAGTTAGTCCCTTTAGCCATGACCCCCTGGCATGCTAAATATTACATTAAATAAATCCTTTGAATGAAGCAGAATTGATGAAAGCGAAATAAAATGTCAAATAATGAAATGGCTAAAAAATATACATTGACTTTTTTATGATTAAAATGTAAGAATTGATAAAAAGCGCAAAAATATTTTAATACATAACATGGGCATAAAACCAAAATAAATAAAATTAAACTGCTACGCAATAAACAACAGGGTTACTACAATTTATAATTTCAACAAAAGATAGTAGGAATATGTGAATCGAAGGTAAAGGTAAATAAGAAAATTGAAAACTGAACAAATTCCCAGTTGCAAATTGAAATGTCTTTGAAATAAATTTGAATAAAAAGAATAACCAATTAACTCAACAAAAAACAAAAATCTCACAAACTATGACCTACTAACTTATACTGTCAATAAAAAATTTAGAAATTAAATTTAGAAAACATAATAAAAAAACTAAAAACTTAATGATGAAATAAAATAGGGTAGAAGATGTATAAGAAAGAATGCAAGTTCAGATTAAATGATATTTAGGGTAACGTGAAAATACTAATTTGTAAAAATAAGAATTAAGATTCAGCAAAAATTACCATGATAAAAATTAAAAATAGCAAAAAATAACCAATAAATTCAATATGGCAATGTTAAATGACTTTGAAATATAAGTCAACAAAAATTCACTAATCAATAAACGAAAATTATGATATGCGCCGCAGGCCTCTCCCAACCTAGTCCATATATATAATAGAGGAAGGCCCTGTTTTCTTTCAGCCTTCGGCGCAGTCTGGGGACAACTTCTTGCGAATATATTAAGCTTTTTCTAGGGCAATTCGGGGCTGCGGAAGACGATAGACCCATGCAGAGCTTGCACAAATTTCGGGAAAGTGCTCAAAATTTCGAAAATCTGCGCCTTATCTTGGTTTAAGATCTGCGCAGGCTCCCAGGCTACCCAGGAGGGGAAAATTTCAGTAATTAGTCATAAATATTCCCAAACAAATTAGCCTTGAACCACTTTGGCGACCTAACCCTTGAGTGCACACTTGGGTTGGGTGCCTAATCTTTGAAGTCCCTTGAGGACAGCCAGGTTTTTGCTGTTGCATTCACTTGGTGTGGGTGGGGGGATCTTCAAAAGAGTCGTTAGACCAAAAAAGAGGCAAATGCATGAAAAAAGCTGAGCACCCGTGTAGCGGGATCCATGCAGCCCAAATTACGAATCCTGCTGCATTGCTCCAAATACAAAACACTGGATGATTTCCTCCATGCAATGTTCCCCACAAACCCCCCAAGCCTTTGTCGGTATACTCCAATCAAACCCCCAAACCACAAACCATTGTTGCCATGCTACCATTCCAATTCCTCACCATTAGACCAAGTAGTACTATACAAACTTAGTACTATACAAACACCAAATCCCTTGCCTCCATGCTACATCTCCATGCCTAAATCCTTTGCCTCCATGCTCCAATTCAACCAACAAATCCTTGCCGCCATACACAAAACAAACTCCCAAAACCCCACCTGCTCTCACCTGCTTCATGCCACCCCCTCAAACCCTTGCCGCCATTCACCATAATCCCCCAACTAAATACTTTGCCTTTATGCTCCATTCCAACCTTTAAAACCCACGCCTAATTCCCTGATGATTTGCCTCCATGCTTCATTCCAATCCCCAAACCCTTGAAGTTGTGTGTCATGAAAACCTCCAAACCCATGCATGTTTGCCCCATACCAATTTCCAAAAAATTGTCTCCGTACTCAATCCAATCCCAAAACTCTCCCCATCAAGCACCATACAAACCCTTAAATCATTTGTCTCCATGCTCCATTTCAACCCACAAACCCTCGCCTCTATGCCCAATCCAACTTCCAAAAATTGGCTTCATACTCTATCCAACCCCAAAACCTTCCCCGTCAAGCACCATACAATCCCCTAAATCTTTTGCCTCCATGTTCCATTCTAACCCACAAACCCTCGCTTCTTTGCACCGTACAAACGTCCAGAAAATTGTCTTCATATAACATCCAACCCCAAAACCCTCACCATCATGCACCTAAAAAAACACTAAGCTCTCTGCCTCTATATTTTGCCATTGTTTGGGTGTCCCTAAAAGAGTCTGTAGACCGAAAAGAGGCTAATGCATGAATATAGCCGAGTACCTGTGTAGCGGGACACTTGCAGCCCAAATCCCAAACCCTTGCCATCGTGCACCAAACCCTTGACTCCATGTTCCAAATAAACCCTCAAACCAATCTCTGTACTCGGTAAAAATCCGTAATGCTCATTACCAATATCTTCCTGTTAGCACTGTACAAAACCCAAATACATAGCCTCCATGCAATACTCAAAAACAATTGTCTCCATGCTCTCACCTGTGGTCACCCCCATAATCTCATCTCCAACCATTTACCACCCCCCCCCCCAACTTTATCATTTGCCGCCCCCTCTTCGAATTCAAAGCAATCTACCTGATTTGCTTTGTTAGTTCTGCAAAACTTAGATTAATGATATTTTAGTGTCAAAAATATTTGAGTACAATTATTGCCCAAAGCGATTTTCAGTATAAGCATTTTCTTCAAATAAATTGAACTAAAATTCTGCTTTCATCGCCTTGCAGCCTATGCTTCCCATTATTTGCATAAATTGAAACTTTGACTGAAATAAACTCTGTAGTCTCAAATAAATTTTTCCTACAACACCCTGCTTCCCATTACCCAAATAAATTTAAATTCTTGGATCAGATAAATTCTGTAACTGGAGCCATAGAGTAGCCGGAGCGGACAAGAAGCCCTTCCCTCTCCCCAATCCATTGCCCCCCCCCATTTACCCTTCCCTAATTATTTGCCTACCTTTGTCCAATCATTTTCAGAATAAACCCCCCCTTTTTATGTCATTTTAAAATATATAAAAAAGCACAAACAAAGGTTTGGCAAAATAATCCCCAAAATTGAGAGCAATTATTGTAGCAGCATTCTTATAGTCACCATAAGAAACGGCGAAGCTCAACCAATTGGGCAAAATTTCAGTCATTATACAAAAGTATCCATACAGTTGGGGAATCGGGGAAAAGTACCTAAATAAATGTTTTGACTTTTGTCCCCCCAATAATAATCAACATTACAACAATTAGCCTCCTCAGCCATGATTCCCCAGCCCGTTCCAAGTCATCTGCCCCCATCCCCCACCCGTTTGTCCTCTCCCCCAACCATTTGCCCCCTCTCCCAAAACCTTTCAACATGAACCCCGCGTTTTCAAAGTCATCAAAACATAACTTAGACTTAGTAAAATTATGCCCACAAGTTTTTAGCCATTAGCCCCCTCAGCCGTTTCCCATCAACAGTTGACCACCCTTCCCGAGCCATTTGGACCCCCTTCCCCAACCACTTGCACCCGCAAATAATTTTAAATAATTTTAAATTCTTGGCCTATATAAATTCTGGGCTGATGCGTAGTTAGTTTAATACAGTCGCCATTGGCGATGGCGAAGCTCAACCACCAGCTTTCATCCTCAATTTTCTGGCATTTTGAGTTTTTTATGAATTTTCAGCATAATTTTTTCTTCAAGTAGTATGCCAATAGTCGCCGTAGGCGACGGCGAAGCTCAACCTAGTCCATATATATAATAGAGGAGCCTGTCTTGTTAGTAAGCACGGGGCGCGCCATGAGGGAAGCTTCCTGTGAGCAGGTGAGAGTGTTTTTGGGTAAATCAGGGCTGGGGAACACGATTTTGAGTTATAGAGCTTGCTCGGATCATGGGAATGTGCTTAAAACATCGAAAATGTGAATTTTTTCAATGTTTTGCAACTGCGCAGTTTTGGAAGCTACCCAATTGGGCAGTATTTCAGTCATTACAGATAATTATTCCCAAACAAATAAGCCTTGAACCTCTTTGGCAACCTAACCCTACTCGGGTTGGGTGCCTAATCTTTGAAGTCCCTTGAGGACAGCCAGGTGTTCTATTCACTTGGTGTGGCTGTAATTTGGCCACTGGGTGGGGGGATCCTCAAAAGAGTCGTTAGACCAAAAAAGAGGCTAATGCATGAAAAAAGCTGAGCACCCGTGTAGCGGGATCCATGCAGCCCAAATTCAATTCCTACAATCTATTTGCAGCCAAACCCAACCATTTGCCTTCGTCTAGCACCAGATTGCTCCCCCCACAGATGTTTACCCCTTTCAACCTTGTGGCCTCAGCCCAGCCCTCAAAATTACATGAATTAAATATATTTTTTTCGATTTTTAATTGGTTAAATATTGTTATCACCTCAGAAACCTTAGAAATTACAAAAAATTATCATTTTTGCCAGAACAATTTCCTTTTTGCTGTGACCATTTTTGCCCACCGTTTTAAACCCCCAATATAATTTTTGGTTGTGGTGGCATCAGCATTTTGGGGCCATAACACTCCCGGACTACTTTTTGGGACCGCCCAAAATTTCCTTTTCCAAAATTTTTTTGGAGGCTTATCTTGGCCGTAGCGACCGATAGGGAGCTACTACGGCTACCACCATAAGTCGTGTGCGACCAAGGACTGACAATAGTACCAGGAGTAGGGCGTAGCCGGCGCAAGAACTTCAGAAAAACCCCCGGGAGTGTTCTGACCTTTAGCAAATGTCCGGGAACGGGGTGGAGGGAGCATTTTTAATGTATTTTGTTGTTTAATGTAAAATACTCCCCCAAACGAAATCTTATGCAATTATCCCCCCTTTACTTTTTTTTCGAATCCAACTGCCCCTAAGACATATCCAACTATCCCTCAAATGAAAACTTATCGAATTACTCCCACCCCAAATTGAAAACTTATCCTACCCCCCCCGCCAAATGAAAGCTTATCCAACTGCACCCCCCACCCCCCCCCATGATATCAAGTAAGCAAAGTAGGGTGGTGGATGCAGGATGCTTTTCCTCCCATGTTTCAGTGGATATCAAGTAAGCAAATAAGGGCGGTGGATGCCAGATGCTTTTACAGGCCTATTTAGGCTCACCCAATCTTCCCATGTTTCAGCAGATATTAAAGTAATCAAAGTAGGGCAGTGGATGCATGATGCTTTTCCTCCCATGTTTCAGTGGATATTCAAGTAAGCAAAGTAGGGCGGTGGATGTAGGATGTTTTTACAGGCCTATTTAGGCTAACCCAATCCTCCCATGTCTCAGCAGATATTCAAGTAATCAAAGTAGGGCGGTGGATGCTGGATGCTTTTCCTCCCATGTTTCAGTGGATATTCAAGTAAGCAAAGTAGGGCGGTGGATGCCAGATGCTTTTACAGGCCTATTTAGGCTCACCCAATCCTCCCATGTCTCAGCAGATATTCAAGTAATCAAAGTAGGGCGGTGGATGCTGGATGCTTTTCCTCCCATGTTTCAGTGGATATTCAAGTAAGCAAAGTAGGGCGGTGGATGTAGGATGTTTTTACAGGCCTATTTAGGCTAACCCAATCCTCCCATGTCTCAGCAGATATTCAAGTAATCAAAGTAGGGCGGTGGATGCTGGATGCTTTTCCTCCCATATTTCAGTGGATTGGCCTGGCGCGAGGGAGCGTAGCGACCGTCAGCGCCCAGGCCCTCTTTTCGACCCAGGTGTCATAATCGAGGGTCAATGCTAGATCTTAAAACTAATAAGGCATTAGCTGCCGCTAGAAGCCACCGTTTGCTCCAATTATTTTTGCATTGGAAAGAGCATCCACTAATTAGTCATGACTCGCGAGAAAAGCGCGGAAATCGTTGAATTTCAAGGAGAAAATCAAGAAAGAAGTTGCCGTCCGAACTCCTGCTGCCCTGCTGCTGCTGCTGCTGCTGCTCCTTCTGCTTCGCATCTGCTAATGAACGGGAGTAGGTATTCATTTCATCCCCCACCCTTTCCCCTCGTCCTTTGGTCTCATGCATTTTTTACTTATTTATAACCCTTCACTTAAGTTTTGTTCCATATCTCCCAATGGTGTAGTGGTGCGAGTGCTTGGCTACTGGATGAAAATGGTGGGTTCGAATCCTTCTTCAGCATAAATTTTATTTTTCTAAAATTTAAAGTTTAAGAAATGACTGGTACCATCGGCAAGCCAAAAGTAAAGCTCTTTTCTCCCAAAAATCGATTGCCCCTAGTGTAAAGCTCAAGAAATTTCCTAATAAATTTCGTTTGCCAAATATTTTAGCATTTATTTTATTTTCAAAACATTTATATTTTAATTTTTTTTCACTTTTTTTATTATTTTGTTTTATTTATTTATCTAATAAAATTTATCAACAATAACAACATCAACAATAACAATAAAAAAGGACATAAATCGACATAATTTAATTTTTGTATATTCAAAGTTGAGGAAATATCTGGTACCATCGGCAAGCCGAAAGTAAAGCTCTTTTCTCCCGAAAATCGACTGCCCCGAGTATAAAGCCAAAGAAATTTTCCTACTACTAATGGAATCTGCTGTGTCATCTGTATTTTGTTTGAGCGCGCATGAAAAGAGTCCTGGAACTGCGCGCAAAAACAAAATGCAAATGCCCCACAAGCAGATTCCATTAGTAGTAGGAAAATTTCTTTGGCTTTATACTCGGGGCAGTCGATTTTCGGGAGAAAAGAGCTTTACTTTCGGCTTGCCGATGGTACCAGATATTAAAGTAAGCAAAATAGGGCGGTGGATGCCAGATGCTTTTACAGGCCTATTTAGGCTCACCCAATCCTCCCATGTCTCAGCAGATATTCAAGTAATCAAAGTAGGGCGGTGGATGCTGGATGCTTTTCCTCCCATGTTTCAGTGGATATTCAAGTAAGCAAAGTAGGGCGGTGGATGCCAGATGCTTTTACAGGCCTATTTAGGCTCACCCAATCCTCCCATGTCTCAGCAGATATTCAAGTAATCAAAGTAGGGCGGTGGATGCTGGATGCTTTTCCTCCCATGTTTCAGTGGATATTCAAGTAAGCAAAGTAGGGCGGTGGATGTAGGATGTTTTTACAGGCCTATTTAGGCTAACCCAATCCTCCCATGTCTCAGCAGATATTCAAGTAATCAAAGTAGGGTGGTGGATGCTGGATGCTTTTCCTCCCATATTTCAGTGGATATTCAAGTAAGCAAAATAGGGCGGTGGATGCCAGATGCTTTTACAGGTCTTTAGGCTAACCCAATCCTCCCATGTTTCAGTGGATATTCAAGTAAGCAAAGTAGGGCGGTGGATGCCGGATGCTTTTACAGGCCTATTTAGGCTCACCCAATCCTCCCAATCCTCCCATGTTTCAGTGGATATTCAAGTAGCAAAGTAGGGCGGTGGATGCAGGATGATTTTACAGGCTTATTTAGACTCACCCAATTCTCTCATGTTTCAGTGGATATTCATGTCAATTTAAAAGTTATAAAAGCCTAGCTAAACTTTAGTACATTCATCCCCATAAGATATTTGAGTTCAATTTTTCTAGCTGGTTCCATATAGTCGCCGTAGGCGACGGCGAAGCTCAACCTAGTCACCATATATAATGACAGAGCCTGTCTTGTGAGTAAACACGGGGCGCGCCATGGGGGAGGCTTCTGGTGAGGAGGTAGAAGTGTTTTTGGGTAAATCGGGGGCCAGGAAAACGATGGAGCGATGCGCAGCTTGATCCGAGCACGGGATTGGGCTTAAAACATCAAAAATGCAAGTTTTTTCAATGTTTTGGAACTGCGCAGTTTTGGAAACTACCCAATCTGACTTAGTTTTAGACATTACACATAAGTTTCCAGTGCAATTCGGCCAACCAGACTAATTATTAGGCAACCTAATCTTTCATGGGTTGGGTGCCTAATCTTTGATGTCCCTTGAGGACCGCCAGGTGTTTGCTGATGCATTCGTTTGGTGTGGCTGTAATTTGGCCACTGGGTTGGGGGATCCTTTAAAGAGTTGGAAGACCAAAAAAGAGGCTAATGCATGAAAAAAGCTGAGCACCCATGTAGCGGGACCCATGCAGCCCAAACTTTTATTATTAAAACATCCAAACACTTATCACAATATTCCAAATGTAAACTCCATACCATTGATTGCTTTATGCTTCATACAATTCATACAAGCCAATTCATACAATTCCATACTAAACACTTGCCTCCATGTTCCAAATAAACGTCTCTGTACTCTATCCCTCGCCAATCTCTCGCCGTCATGCATTATACAATTATACAAACCGCAAATCGTCTGCCTTTATGATCTTATCCAATACCCCAATAATTTTCTTCATGCTCCACTCCAACCCCATTCGAACCTCCAGACCTTTGCCATCATACACAAAACAAACCTCAAAACTCTTTGCTTATTCAAAGATCAATCAAGAGCCTGTCATGTTGGTCATCATGGCGCGCCATTTGTTTGCACCCCCACTACCCCCCCCCCCCCCAGCCATTAGCCATTTCAATTCTCCCACAGATGTTCACTCCCGTCAATCGTTTGCCCTGCCCCCCAAACGGATTGGCCACCGCAGCCGCCCCCGCCCCGCCCATTGCCCTCCCCGGCCCAACGATGTTCGGCCATTTCTCTGGCCCGTTTCCCCGCCCCCTCCCCCCCCCCCCCCCCCCGGCCCCCCCACCCCCCCCCCCCCCCCCCCCCCCCCCACCCCCCCCCCCCCCCCCTCCTCCCCCAGACATAAGATGCCCCTCTCGCCCTTCAAAACAAAAAACAAATCACCTAAGTGATTTTCAATACAAACAATTTCCATCCAAAAAATTGTGTGACACCTCTCATTATTTTCCCCTCCAAATTATCCACATAAATTAAAAATCCTGGCTTAGATAAATACTGTACCTGGTTACATATAGTCGCCGTAGGCGACGGCGAAGCCAACCTAGTCCATATATATAATAGAGGTGCCTGTCCTGTCCGTAAGCATTTTGGGCGCCATGGGGGAAGCTTCCTGTGAGGAGGTGAAGATGTTTCTGGGTAAATTGGGGCTGGGGAAGCCGATTTTGAGTTAATCAGCTTGCGCCGACCACGGGAATGTGCTCAAAATGTTGAAAATGTAATTTTTATCAATGTTTTGGAACTGCGCAGTTTTGAAAGCTACTCATTGAGGCGAAGTTTTAGTCATTACACATAAATATTCCCAAACAAGAAGCCTTGAACCACTTTGGCAACCTATCCCCACTCGGGTTGGGTGCCTAATCTTTGAAGTCCCTCGAGGACAGCCAGGTGTTTGCTGCGGCATTCATTTGGTGTGGCTGTTCTTTGGCCACTGGGTGGGGTTTCCTAAAAGAGTCATAAGACCACAAAAGAGGCTGAAGCGTGAAAAAAGCTGAGCACCCGTGTAGCGGGACCCACGCAGCCCAATTATCCCAAAATTAAAAAGAGGCTAATGCATGAAAAAAGCTGAGCACCTGTGTAGCAGGACCCATGCATCCCAAATTCCAAATCCTCGCTATCATGCACTATACAACCCCCAAAAATTTGACTCCATGCCCACACAACCCCCAAGCCATTGCTGCCTTTTTCCATACAAACCCCAACACCAATGCTGCCATATTTCGCACCAACTCTCAAACCTTTGCTGCCCTATTCCATACCAATACCCAAACCCTTGCTTCCTTGTTCAAATTAATCTCTTAAATCATTGTCTCTGTACTCTACAAAACTCTGCAAAGCATTCTCTATGCTCCTTTCCAAATTTTGTTTGGGCTATTAGCACTATGCAAATCCCAAATCCTTTGCTTCCAATACTCAAACAATTGTCTCAATGCCCTATTCCAAACCACAGTCCCTCGCCAACATATAGAAAACAAATGGCCAAACCATTTGCTAACTCTCACCCAGTTTTGGGTACATGAAAAAAAACGCGATTTTGTTTCTGTCCTTGGTCAGTTTTTTCTTCCATTTTCATGCATAAGTTGTCCATGAATTTAGTGAGATTTTCTAGGTCCGAGAGTTTACATTTACAAGTTGCATTTGCCCATGAATTGTCTTCCTTGAAACTGGAGCTCTTCTTTGAGACTTGAACCAGAAAAGAAGGCATACTGAGGCCAAAAAAAGGTTATTGCCAAAAAGAAAAAAAGCATGAAAAAGCTGAGCACCCATGTAGCGGGACACATGCAGCAATTAGCTCTTCAGCAATGATTCCCCCCAGACGTTTGTAATCTCCAGCCATTTATTTCATCTCCCTCATTAGCATCACCTCATCACAACCGTTTGAACTGTGGTGAAAACATTTAAGAGCTTATTTTTTGCGTTTGATCCTAAAGATCCTAAAGCAGTTTGTCTTCTCAGCCATTTGCCCCACTGTAAGCTGCCCCCCATGCCATTTACTCTACCTGCCAATCCAATCCTCCCATGTAGGGCGGTGGATGCCAGATGCTTTTACAGGCCTATTTAGGCTCACCCAATCCTCCCATGTAGGGTGGTGGATGCCAGATGCTTTTACAGGCCTATTTAGGCTCACCCAATCCTCCCATGTAGGGCGGTGGATGCCAGATGCTTTTACAGGCCTATTTAGGCTCACCCAATCCTCCCATGTAGGGCGGTGGATGCAAGATGCTTTTACAGGCCTATTTAGGCTCACCCAATCCTCCCATGTAGGGCGGTGGATGCCAGATGCTTTTACAGGCCTATTTAGGATCACCCAATCCTCCCATGTAGGGCGGTGGATGCCAGATGCTTTTACAGGCCTATTTAGGCTCACCCAATCCTCCCATGTAGGGCGGTGGATGCCAGATGCTTTAACAGGCCTATTTAGGCTCACCCAATCCTCCCATGTAGGGCGGTGGATGCCAGATGCTTTTACAGGCCTATTTAGGCTCACCCAATCCTCCCATGTAGGGCCGTGGATGCCAGATGCTTTTACAGGCCTATTTACCCTCACCCAATCCTCCCATGTAGGGCGGTGGATGCCAGATGCTTTTACAGGCCTATTTAGGATCACCCAATCCTCCCATGTGGGGCTCCGGATGCCAGATGTTTTTACAGGCCTATTTAGGCTCACCCAATCCTCCCATGTAGGGCGGTGGATGCCAGATGCTTTTACAGGCCAGAATCTCAACCTCAACCTCAACTTGCAGACATTTTTTCCAAATTTTATGCCTTTTCGAGTTTTTTTATGAATTTCAACAGATTTTTTCTGCAAGTATTATGCCAATAGTCGCCGTAGGCGACGGCGAAGCTCAACCTAGTCCATCCATATATATAATAGAGGAGCCTGTCCTGTCCGTAAGCATTTTGGGCACCACCGGGGAAGCTTCCTGTGAGAAGGTGAAGATGTTTTTGGGTAAATTGGGGGCCAGGAAGATGATGGAGCAATGCGTAGCTTGATCTGAGCACGGGAAAGTGCTTAAAACATCAAAAATGTGAGTTTTTTCAATGTTTTGGAACTGCGCAGATTTGGAAGCTACCCAGGTGTGCAAAATTTCAGTCATTACAGATAATTATTCCCAAACAAATAAGCCTCGAACCTCTTTGGCAACCTAACCCCACTTGGGTTGGGTGCCTAATCTTTGAAGTCCCTTGAGGACAGCCAGGTGTTCTATTCACTTGGTGTGGCTGTAATTTGGCCACTGGGTGGGGTGGGTTAACAAAAGAGTCAAAAGACCAAAAAAGAGGCTAATGCATGAAAAAAGCTGA
The DNA here is from genome assembly GCA_030248095.1 of Ptycholaimellus sp. GST1_10. Taxonomy (NCBI): domain Eukaryota; kingdom Metazoa; phylum Nematoda; class Chromadorea; order Chromadorida; family Chromadoridae; genus Ptycholaimellus; species Ptycholaimellus sp. GST1_10. Next base: position 30,744 of record JASANA010004282.1, read on the forward strand.
GCACCCGTGTAGCGGGATCCATGCAGCCCAATTAAATTATTATCTTGCACTATACAAATTACAAACCCCCCATCCGTTTGCCTCTTTCTAGCTATGTATGCTTTTACAGGCCTATTTAGGCTCACCCAGTCCTCCCATGTAGGGCGGTGGATGCCAGATGCTTTTACAGGCCTATTTAGGCTCACCCAATCCCCCCATGTAGGGCGGTGGATGCCAGATGCTTTTACAGGCCTATTTAGGCTCACCCAATCCTCCCATGTAGGGCGGTGGATGCCAGATGCTTTTACAGGCCTATTTAGGCTCACCCAATCCTCCCATCTAGGGCGGTGGATGCCAGATGCTTTTACAGGCCTATTTAGGCTCACCCAATCCTCCCATCTAGGGCGGTGGATGCCAGATGCTTTTACAGGCCTATTTAGGCTCACCCAATCCTCCCATCTAGGGCGGTGGATGCCAGATGCTTTTATACAGGCCTATTTAGGCTCACCCACTCCTCCCATGTAGGGCGGTGGATGCCAGATGCTTTTACAGGCCTATTTAGGCTGACCCAATCCTCCCATCTAGGGCGGTGGATGCCAGATGCTTTTACAGGCCTATTTAGGCTCACCCAATCCTCCCATGTAGGGCGGTGGATGCCAGATGCTTTTACAGGCCTATTTAGGCTCACCCAATCCTCCCATCTAGGGCGGTGGATGCCAGATGCTTTTACAGGCCTATTTAGGCTCACCCAATCCTCCCATCTAGGGCGGTGGATGCCAGATGCTTTTACAGGCCTATTTAGGCTCACCCAATCCTCCCATCTAGGGCGGTGGATGCCAGATGCTTTTATACAGGCCTATTTAGGCTCACCCAATCCTCCCATCTAGGGCGGTGGATGCCAGATGCTTTTACAGGCCTATTTAGGCTCACCCAATCCTCCCATCTAGGGCGGTGGATGCCAGATGCTTTTACAGGCCTATTTAGGCTCACCCAATCCTCCCATGTAGGGCGGTGGATGCCAGATGCTTTTACAGGCCTATTTAGGCTCACCCAATCCTCCCATGTAGGGCGGTGGATGCCAGATGCTTTTACAGGCCTATTTAGGCTCACCCAATCCTCCCATGTAGGGCGGTGGATGCCAGATGCTTTTACAGGCCTATTTAGGCTCACCCAATCCTCCCATGTAGGGCGGTGGATGCCAGATGCTTTTACAGGCCTATTTAGGCTCACCCAATCCTCCCATGTAGGGGGGTGGATGCCAGATGCTTTTACAGGCCTATTTAGGCTCACCCAATCCTCCAATGTAGGGCGGTGGATGCCAGATGCTTTTACAGGCCTATTTAGGCTCACCCAATCCTCCCATGTAGGGCGGTGGATGCCAGATGCTTTTACAGGCCTATTTAGGCTCACCCAATCCTCCCATGTAGGGCAGTGGATGCCAGATGCTTTTACAGGCCTATTTAGGCTCACCCAATCTTCCCATGTAGGGCGGTGGATGCCAGATGCTTTTACAGGCCTATTTAGGCTCACCCAATCCTCCCATGTTCTGTAGCTGTTTCCATATAGTCGCCGTAGGCGACGGCGAAGCTCAACCTAGTCTTATATAATACGGGTGATGAAATCCTTTGGGCAGAATGGTTTCAAAGTGTATCAAGGCATATGATAGCATTTTGGATAGATCTCAGCGAGTTTGACAAAATATAATTTCTCATCCTCGCGGTTTTTCCTTGATAATGAATTATGACTGAAAACGTGTAAAATTTTGCCATTTTTGTGTTTTTTTAATGTTTACTTCGCCCTAGCTCATTCAATTTTTATCTTTTCTTGGCAAATTTTTTTTTAAATTCAGGCCTAAACAATTCTGTTGAAGACCATGGATTTACTTTTTCATTTTACTAGAATTATTTTAGCAAAAAATGCCATTGAATAAAGTCAATTTTCGCGATTTTGGCCCTACTAAGTAAGCTGATGTTGCACAGTATGTATTAGTAGGGATATGGAGCTGTTCAATGAAGGAGGTCTGTTGACTGTGCCCGATGCACTCACTTGACTCACTGAACTTGCTTAGTTTGCTTTTTTGATCAGACGAGCTTCCAAAAATGGTGGAGCTTAAACTGTTGATCAATACTGGGTTTGAGAATTAAATGTAGTTAAATTAATGAATGATGAATCAAAATGAATTAAATGAATAAATTAAATTTAATTAAATGAAATGAATAAAATTGAATATAACTAAAGGAAATAATGAAATGAAAAGTGTGGCCGCGCGAAGCACGGCCACTCACCCATATTACTAGTATATATATATATTTGTCTGTTGCAGGCCCATACTCCGCGGTTTTTCAGCGAAATTTGCTGGTTTTTTGCATGAAGGTCCGCCTGGGTGGTATCTCCAGGCCATTTTTGGTGCTTGGCGTAATTTTGCGTTTTTCGCCCAAAACCTAAAATTTTGATGTTTCAAAGTACCAAAATTCATAAATTGCTGGTTTTTCAATGAAATTGGCTGAAATTTTGCATGAAGGTCCGCCTAGGTGGTGGCTAGATAGCTTTATTGCGGTTTTGCAAAATTTTTGGATATTTTTTCAAAACTCAAAGTATTGATGTTTCAAAACCAAAAAAATCATAACTCCCTGGTTTTTCAAAGAAATTGGCTGAAATTTTGCACGAAGATCCGCCTAGGTGGTGGCTTGAGAGGTTTATTGGTGTTTTGCGAAATTTCTGGATTTTTCCCCTAAACTTAGAATTTTGATGTTTCAAAATTAAAAAAATTATAACTCCCAGGTTTTTAGACAATATCGGCAAGTAAATAAATATGCAATTAGTAAAATTCGCTCATGTAGGTTGACAATATTGCTCGGAACAGAGGCCGCGCATCTTGGCGACAGCCGAGAATACCTTGTTTGAAAGTATTTGGCTGTACAAAGTGGATGAAATTACTGAAATTGTGAATCTATGATTCACTTTTCCTTTAGCTTTTTCTTATTTTTTTAATACTTGCACTTGAACAGCTTAAGCTTTAAGGTGATGAAATTGAATTGGTATATCTTATCATACAAATATCATCAAAAATGCTTAAGCCATAAGATGATGAAATTAAATTTACAGGTCTTCTCATGAAATTGTGTTCAACAAATGTGCTACCTAAGTAACAGAGCTAAGAGAGAAGCACAATTCAAGCACAATTTAAACATACACAATTGTTAAACACAATTGCTTGATAAGAGCTGCAAATTTAATTTCATCACCTTATGGCCCAAGCTTTTTTTGATGATATTTGTATGATAAGATGTACCAAATCAATTTCATCACCTTGCCCAAGCTGTTTCAAGTGTTTTAAAAAGCTAAGAGAAAACAATGAATCGTAGCTTCACAATATGAATATCATGGCAACATCTGCTATTACTTCGAATTTGTTCTGAGCTATCCAAGCTATCCGTTCCAGTGGGAAGGTGAATTGCAGCGCCACAGGTGGATGTAGATCGGGCTCGCGAGGCCCCTGAGCCAGCGATCATTCCTCGAGGGCTCGGTCACCGTTCTCCATCTCTCATCTCTACTTCTTTAGACCACAGCTAGGCGGTATATGCAGATGCTAGAAACGAGGCGGCCAGAGTGCTGCAGGAGGAGCAGCAGGCTCTGGAAATCGGCGAAAACTCGGAAGACGCTTGGCCTGTGCTCGAGGAGGAGAACCCTATTTTCGGCGAGGAAAAACCCACCTATTCCGGTGCTCACTTCATTTATCGTACCTATTGGGATGTTGAAGATTTCATTTGATCTTTCTCACTTTGGTGGTACGTTCAAAAGTTCAAAGATGCTATGAATCGAATAGTGACAATAAATTGACTTTTCAGATCAAGGCTCCACGGTGCTGGGCACAGGACACTATCGCGGGATTCTGGCCAACTTTCTTCGCAATCACAACATTCGATCTGTAAGCGGAATGCGTGAATTTGCTGGTTATGAGTGAGGAGGTAAGGGTGAGTAAGGTATTGGACGCTCCGTGCGGGATGTGGACCTTCAGCCACCTCATCCGCTGGGGCCCCGTCCGCAACTACATTGGCATCGACACCCTCGCCTTCTACCTGGAGGAGAACAGACGCATCGCCAACGGCCTTCACCTCGTAACCCCTTTTTCCCTAATCCTTTTCAATCTCAGGCAAAATATTTTTGCAGAGCATCAACTTCACTTTCATAGAGCAGAGTCTGATGAGCAGTCGCCTGCCACCCGCTGACCTACTGATCAGTAAGGACGCCCTTCAACACCTCCCCAACGCTGGTCTCTTCCAAAGCCACCATCACCACTCTATCCACCATCACCCCAGTTTCTTTCAGACGTGTCCATCTTCCTGAAGCACGCACTAACAAAGGACCGGGCCGGCTTCTGCCGCTTCAAGTACGCCCTCATCACCAACGACATTCACAAGGACGCCACCAAGAACAACTACAACATCGAGGTTCCCTTCTGCTCTGGCTGGAAATGGCGGTGAGGAAAGGGTTGGGGCTTTGAGGCAGGGAAGCACCGGGGCATCGACATTCGACGTAGGCCGTATCGCATCCCTTCCCAGCTCCTCTACACCTTCCCCACCGACGAGTTTGGCTTCATCAAGACCACCTTCCTCATCGACCTCACCCAGCCCCCCTTCCAATGCACACGCTTTCTTAGTGACAGCTTTTAAAGCTTTTTCTCTTTCACCCCGGTCATAGGTGCCATTGGAATTATTTTGCATTTAGTTATCAAATATTGTTGTGATATATTCAATATGTTTTCAATAGACAAAACTTGCGATAGTTCATGCGATCTTCTAGTTTTTTTAACTTTCTGTAAAATCAGGAGAGAGTGTGAGCTAATCTGTTCATGCATAACAGCTGGAAGCTAGGCTAGCTGAGTCTGATGGGCACCTGTTTGCGTCTTGTTGTTCGGAAGCAGAGACGGCCTTAAAGTGGCTCAAATGGCCTGGCCCGACACAACAAAAACGCTCAGGCCCCAAGTGCCGGCCAGCTCCCTGCTTTTAGTCCTGCTTCCGCTACTCCCCTAAAAGCCCTCGCCGTCCTCCACTCTCATTCTGCCACCATGAGCTCGCTCAAGACCGTCCAGTGGCCTCCGATCAAGGCTGTGAGTTTTGAGCCAACTCTCATCCATTCCCTCCACAACAGAAGCTTTGACAGAAGGAGGCGGAGCAGCGGGATGCCCTTCGCCAGGCCCGGGAAGCAGTGACAGAACTGGCCAGCACGGAGAGTCTCCTACAGAGTGGCGCCGTGAGCCAGCTGCGACACAGCCTCCGTGACCTCAAGGCTGCCGCCGGCCTACAAGAGCGGTGACCCCTTCAGACCCATCCTCATCCCCTCCAACAGCCACCTCTCTCCCTCAGAGAGCTGGAGGAGAACGCGAAGGCCGTCCAGGCCCTCGGGCGCCTCCGTGCTCGCCTCTCTGCCGCCGCCAAGCTCCTCAAAGGTCCCAACCGCCTCCTTCAATGCCTCCCTCCTGTCATCGCTTCATCTGCAGAGGCAGGGGAGGTGAACGAGGCGGGGCGAGAGGAGCGTCTGAGTCTGGTGCCCTACGCCCGCTCCCCGGCCTCCCAGCTGGCCGCCGCCGCCTTGGGCGAGGAGGCGGGGGCCCTGGCCGCCGCCCGGAAGGAGCTGGCCACCGCCGCCGCCCAGTGCAGCCAGGAGGAGCAGGGCCTGGAGGCCCTGAACGGGCGATTGAGGCGGGAACTGGCGGATAGGAGGGCGGAGGCTGGGGCCCTGCTCCACTCCCTCCACCTCCTCAGTGCCGCTCGCCACCGCAGCGGTGAAAGATGGACGGCTAAGCAGTTGGAGGATGAAAGGTTGGAGAGGAAGGAGGTAAAGAGGTAGGGTGCAGGTATCCGAAGAAGTGGCCGACGGCGGAGTCTCTGCAAGGCCTGGAGGCCGTCAGTGTCCAGGAATCCTTCAAGATCCGTCGCCAGGCCGCCGACTTTGCCCAGGTTGAGGAAAGGGAGGAGTGAATTGGAGTGAGGCGAATAGTGTGCAGAGAACGCAAGCGCGACTGCGGACTCTGCTGGCAGAGCTGCGGAAGCAGACGGCCAATGTGAATGACTGTCTGCAGAAAGCAATTGAAGAGCACGCAAAGCGCGCCAACCTAGCCGAAGCATCCGTATAGCCTAGTCCTGCTGCTATGTCGGAGGTTAAGTGGCTGGAGAGCTTGAGGTGGCGGCCAAGTGCAAGGAGCTGGGGAGTCGGGAGCGAGCGATGCGGGAGCTCTCCGCCGCTCAGCGAACGCATAGACGCAGCTTTCGGTGGCTAACCATTGCGAATCCTATTTCTCTTCATCCTTGCTTGCTCTGAGCATGTATGAAAGCAATTGCAGGGTGCGTGCGAAAAGCAGCGGGAGCAAGGCGGAGGAGTGGGCCAAGGAGCGCCCCTTCACCCTCACCAACGCCGCTGTGAAGCACCGCCACACTCTGGAACAGCTGGAGCAGCAGCTTCGTACTGCCTTGTCTAAGCCCCTTTGGGAGTCAGCCTGAGACATTGGGTGCAGAGGAGAACGAGGAGGCTGTGGAGAAACTCCAGCGAGGTCTGGAGGCGGCGCGGCGGACACTGCTGGGCTCTCGCGCCAACCAGGGCCTGGACACCCGCATCCTAAACACCCTACGCCCTCTCTATCCCAAACAACCTTTCTCACGCACCTCTTGACTCACCCACCATGCCTACAACCAACTTCCTCTGACTTCTGGGAACCAGTTTTCCTTGCTTCAGCTTTCAATGCTGACCATTGTTGATTGGCTAGCGGCAAAACTCGATCTGGCTATTTAGTTTTTCAGTTGCTTTTTAGGTTCTCTTGTTTGAATTTGCTGCGAGAAAAATGTGGCATTTGAAAAGGGGACTTCCGAAGCGAGAGTAAAGAAGGACAAAAGGGGCTGGGAGTCCAGCGGCCTAGGCCGTGACCTCGAGCAAATAGGCAGGCCTTCTTTTGTGGACAGGCCAGAGCCGTGGACAAGCCCAAATGCTGTGACCGGAAGACTGCAGTGGGCCAGGGGGGAGGGGGCGGATAAGAGCCCTGGGTCACTCAGCGGGGCTCCCACCCCCTGCGCCCATTCTCCTCGGGCACCCTTCCCCTTCCTCTCTCTCCCCTCGGCCCCTGTCCACTCGGCCACACCCGTAAGCCCCTTCAATCCTCACCACGCCCTGCCCCCCTCCTATCCCCACCCCGTTGCGCAATCTCGGCGTGGCTTGGGTTTTTTGAGAGTGAGGGGCGCCTCGGTCCTGGGCCCCATTCATTTGCTCCAGCCAGGCCAGCAGCAGAGAGGAGCCCAGCGGAATCCCGGATTGGCCAGCGTAAGTATTCCTTCCCTGCCTGTCTTTGCCCTGTGCATGAATGTGAGACTGGGTGTGAGACTTCGGCATGGTCTGAATGTGCTTGCGATAGCTGCAGTCTGTAGTGTATTGAGCGCAAGTACTCTTTGACAGAGGGAGAGGGCTTCTTTGCACTGGTGTAGGGCTTGGTGGTGGTAGTGGGATGGGAGCGCTGTGGGTGGGGAAAGGCGTCGCATAAAGCCAGTCACTTGTCCCGTCCCACCGCCAACCTTCCCTTTCCCCAGACTTCGTCCTTCCCCCAGTCTTTCTTAGGCCTCCTCCCGTCTGGGGGTGAGCTCCTGGGGGATGGCGGGGGACGGGGGGAGTACAGGGGGAAGGCAGGACAGGGGGGTAGACTGCGTCTGGTTGGAAAAAGCAGTGCAGCCTGAGAGTGCATAGAAGGAGTGCTGAAGGGAGGGAGAGGGGGAGTGCGTCGTCTTCTTAGACTCCAAGGTCAGGCTGGGTAGGAGTAGGAGGAGGAGGAGGGGGATGATGTGTCGCCGTGGTTCCAAGGTTGAAGCGCGGTGTGTGGGGGCTGTGGGATGAAGGGGGGAAGGCGTCTGGAGTAGGATGTGTGTAGGAAGAGGGTTGGGGGTCGGAGGACCGGTTTGGCCAATCCCTCCCTGTCCCCGTCCGTCCCCTCCCCCACGCAGAGAGCCAGCACACCTCTGCGTCTACTCCAGGTCGCGGGGTGCAGAGTGAGAGGCGACGCCTTCCCTCCCTCTCACTGTAGGCCCATGCACAGTCTGCCTTCACTCCGCTCCCTCACTCCCCTCTCCTTCCCTCCCGCAGTCTGCTCTGGCAGCCCCTGCCAGCTTTGCCTCTCTCAACCCCTCGCTGATTAGGAGGGCGTCCCTTGGCAGTTGGCCTGGGCATGGGCTTGTGGGTCGAGTCCATGCGTTGCTGCAAGCATGTCGTCATGACTAGATCCACACTCATCCTCACCAGCCTGCCCAATGCATCTGAGTCCGCAAGTGCCTCGCCTGTAAGTGTCTCTGCCTCCTGTGATTGCCTGCTGTGAGAGTGCAAATGCTCTGATGCTCTTTCTGCCCCATGTTGCCAAATGCTGGAGCCCATTTTGTGATGCACTGCATGGACCAGTTACTCGGCACTTCTTAACTCGTTTACCTATCGCCACTTCTACGTCATTACTTCCTATGCTGCGCATTCCGACAAAGGCTACATCGTCTCCACGCAAATGTGCTCAGGTCTCAAGCCAGGCTTAGAAGAAGAAGTTTCTGCAAGCAACCTTGTGACAAAAAAAGGTTGACTGAGCGTGGGTGGCGGAGGCAGTTTTTGAATGGGCCCAGAGTTTACAACGCTCGCTTCCACACTCACATCAAAAAGAAAGCCGCCTGTTTTTGCACACCAGTTCCGCCAGTGACGTTTTTGCATGCGCACAGAAACAACCTATGACTTTTTGAATGAATAAAGTGTGCGAATGTTTCTGATACCTATTTATGAGAGAGGAGAAAAAAGTGGAATCTAAAAAGCTGGGGAGAGCGGATCGTGAATGTAAGCCTGGTTTGATGCTATAGTTTGGCCCTAGAACAGGCGCCTAAACGCCATCACCGGGTATACATTCATCAACTGCCTTTCCATGCTCCCGACCTCATCCTGCCATCTCTTCTCATTTTCTTATCTACACTTATACTTGTGATTTTAATTGCTCTTAGTTTTTCACCTTTTTGACTTGGTGAAAAGGATGGGTGCCAAAAAGGCAGGACATAGCAACCAAAGAGCAAAGAATGAAAGCAATTGCCCAAATAGACATGTGATTGCGAGGGAGCACAAATAGTCCTGCAGCAGGTAGAAAGTGCATAACTAAAGAAGAGGTATCTAA
>JASANA010004283.1:0-32644 GCA_030248095.1 Ptycholaimellus sp. GST1_10
TATGTCCTTATTTGATAAATTATTTGATATAGATAAACAACAAAACCTTGCTGCAATATAGACATTTGTTACATTTAGGTCGACAGTTTTGGTAAGTTATTCAATTAGTTAGTATGGATCCCTTCTGCAATATGGGCATTTGTTAAATTAAGATCCGCAATTATGGTAAGTTCTTCAATTGTCTCATATGGATCCATTCTGCAATTTGGTCAGGTGTTCAGTTTGGATCCAAAATTTTGTTTTTGAACATTAACGAAATATTCAAGATTTTCTTAATGTCAAGCTTTTCTAGTGTTAATATATTCTATATTGTCAGGATAATCAAATATGTTAAGAATTTCTATAATGTTAAGATTTTTTAATGAAAATGGTGATATTTGAGTTAAAAGTATTGTGTTTTAAAAACTGAAACATCAGCAAGAAGTATAGCTTTGATTTTTTTTAAAAAATACAGAGCAATTTGTATTCATTTCTGCAAGGCCATCCAAGTAAAAGTTTTCAAAAAAGTGAAGAAACAAAGAAGTAAATATTTAGATATTGAAACTTTCTGATTGGTTTAAATTTGAGAAATATCAGTGGAGACTGTGGACATTAAATTTGGACATTAGGGTGACATTAAATGATATGTCCTTATTTGATAAATTTTTTGATATAAATAAACAACAGAACCTTGCTGCAATATAGACATTTGTTACATTTAGGTCGACAGTTTTGGTAAGTTCTTCAATTAGTTAGTATGGATCCCTTCTGCAATATGGGCATTTGTTAAATTAAGATCCGCAATTATGGTAAGTTCTTCAATTGTTTCATATGGATTCATTCTGCAATTTGGTCAGGTGTTCAGTTTGGATCCAAAATTTTGTTTTTGAACATTAACGAAATATTCAAGATTTGCTTAATGTCAAGCTTTTCTAGTGTAATATATTCTATATTGTCAGGATAATCAAATATGTTAAGAGTTTCTATAATGTTAAGATTTTTTTAATGAAAATGGTGATATTTGAGTTAAAAGTATTGTGTTTTAAAAACTGAAACATCAGCAAGAGGTATAGCTTGAATTTTTTAAAAAATACAGAGCAATTTGTATTCATTTCTGCAAGGCCATCCATGTAAAATTTTTCAAAAAAAGTGAAGAAACAAAGAAGTAAAATATTTAGATAGTGAAAATTTCTGATTGGTTTAAATTTGAGAAATATCAGTGGAGACTGTGCATAAGGTAGGGTGACGTCAAATGATATGTCCTTATTTGATAAATTATTTGATATAAATAAACAACGGAACCTTGCTGCAATAAAGACATTTGTTACATTAAGGTCAACAGTTTTGGTAAGTTCTTCAATTAGTTAGTATGGATCCTTATTGCAATATGGGCATTTGTTAAATTAAGATCCGCAATTATGGTAAGTTCTTCAATCATTTTGTATGGATACCTTCTGCAATTTGGTCAGGTGTTCAGTTTGGATCCAAAAGTTAGTTTTTGAACATTAATGAAATATTCAAGATTTTCTTAATGTCAAGCTTTTCTAGTGTTAATATATTCTATATTGTCAGGATAATCAAATATGTTAAGAGTTTCTATAATGTTAAGATATTTTTAATGAAAATGGTGATATTTGAGTTAAAAGTATTGTGTTTTAAAAACTGAAACATCAGCAAGAAGTATAGCTTGATTTTTTTTAAAAATACAGAGCAATTTGTATTCATTTCTGCAAGGCCATCCAAGTAAAATTTTTCAAAAAAGTGAAGAAACAAAAAAGTAAATATTTAGATAGTGAAAATTTATGATTGGTTTAAATTTGAGAAATATAAGTGGAGACTGTGCATAAAGAAGGGTGACATCAAATGATATGACCTTATTTGATAAATTATTTGATATAAATAAACAACAGAACCTTGCTGCAATATAGACATTTGTTACATTTAGGTCGACAGTTTTGGTAAGTTCTTTAATTATTTAGTATGGATCCCTTCTGCAATATGGGCATTTGTTAAATTAAGATCCGCAATTATGGAAAGTTCTTCAATTGTTTCATATGGATCCATTCTGCAATTTGGTCAGGTGTTCAGTTTGGATCCATAATTTTGTTTTTGAACATTAACGAAATATTCAAGATTTTCTTAATGTCAAGCTTTTCTAGTGTTGATATATTCTATATTGTCAGGATAATCAAATATGTTAAGAGTTTCTATAATGTTAAGATTTTTTAATGAAAATGGTGATATTTGAGTTAAAAGTATTGTGTTTTAAAAACTGAAACATCAGCAAGAAGTATAGCTTGATTTTTTTAAAAAATACAGAGCAATTTGTATTCATTTCTGCAAGGCCATCTAAGTAAAATTTTTCAAAAAAATGAAGAAACAAAGAAGTAAATATTTAGATAGTGAAAATTTCTGATTGGTTTAAATTTGAGAAATATCAGTGGAGACTGTGCATAAAGTAGGGTGACATCAACTGATATGTCCTTATTTGATAAATTATTTGATATAAATAAACAACAGAACCTTGCTGCAATATAGACATGTGTTACATTTAGGTCCACAGTTTTGGTAAGTTCTTCAATTAGTTCGTATGGATCCCTTCTGCAATATGGGCATTTGTTAAATTAAGATCCGCAATTATGGTAAGTTCTTCAATTGTTTCATATGGATCCATTCTGCAATTTGGTCAGGTGTTCAGTTTGGATCCAAAATTTTGTTTTTGAACATTAACGAAATATTCAAGATTTTGTTAATGTCAAGCTTTTCTAGTGTTAATATATTCTATATTGTCAGGATAATCAAATATGTTAAGAGTTTCTATAATGTTAAGATTTTTTAATGAAAGTGGTGATATTTGAGTTAAAAGTATTGTGTTTTAAAAACTGAAACATCAGCAAGAAGTATAGCTTGAATTTTTTAAAAAATACTGAGCAATTTGTATTCATTTCTGCAAGGCCATCCAAGTAAAATTTTTCAAAAAAGTGAAGAAACAAAGAAGCAGAGGCATCTAAAAAGATCAGTCTAATAATAAACAACTTACTACCACCACTGTCCAGAATTAAAAACGGTTATGAATTCATTGAGCGGATAAAGGAAGATTCACCCTTTCCCATGAACACCAAAATGATCAGTTTGGATTTTGAACAACTTTACCCGAGCATCCCCGTAAAGGAAGCAATAGGGATCCTACAACACAAGCTACATAACTCTAGGTACTGGAAAGATAAAACATCTTTAGAGCCTGATGAAATATGCCAAATATTAAGCTATTGCACAGAACACACATATGGATGCATCGAGACAGGAGGTGTTAAACAGTATTTCAGGCAAAAAAAAGGCCTACCAATGGGTGCCTCACACAGTGGTCCACTTGCAGACATCTACCTGTAACATTGGGAATCAAACTTTAAACAAGAAGCGAGAGAGCACAACATTATAATACACTGCTACTACAGATATGTGGATGATTCTTTTATGGTGATCACGGACGAAGACAATCAATGGGAACATTTCATTCACTACCTGAATCAGAAATGCGACTCATTAAATGTTACATGGGAGGAAGAACAAGATGGATGCCTGCCTTTCTTAGACATAAATGTAAGACGTGGAATGCTAATGAGTGATGATGGCTATGATCAATGGTACCCTATCACCTCAGTCTACCGCAAACCATGCAACACCAACTATGTAATGCCGTTTGACTCGTGTGCTCCAATGTCTTATAAACTGTCATCACTACGAAGCGAGACCCACAGAGCCAAAAAGTACAGCAGCAACTTCCACTTACTGGACACTGAAATAAGGTACCTCATCAAGAAATACAAATCATATGGCTACCCGATGTCCATAATAAATAAAACAACAAACAAGGTCTTGCACAAGGAGGAATCAGCAATCCAATTATGTAACGATGAACAACGATGCATTAATGTCAAAACACCATACTTCAATGAGAAAACCCTTATGGCACAGTACGCCCAGGCTATATTAGGATAATCCCAACAACAGGACCAAAACTATGGCACCTTCTAGGCAGCAGACCAAAATGCAAATATGACCACAGGCTGCAGACAAACGTAGTATACCAAATTAAATGCAAATGTGACAAGATGTACATAGGGGAAACCAAAAGACACCTGGAATCCAGAATCAAAGAACACAAAAACAATTGGTGCAAGAATAGCCAGCATAACGTTTTCAAGGATCACCAAGGGAGTAACCATGGACTGGAATTTGACTCTGCTAAGGTAATACATAGGTGCAACCAACAACATGAACGCAAAGCGGCAGAGGCTTTATGCATCAAAATGAATGAAACACGGGTAATAGCAGACCTAACCAATGTACAACGACAGCATGACATTCCAAATGGCATCCTTCCTCTTTTACAACCAGGACCTAATACAGCACACTAAAATTTTGTATCATATATAGTAATTACAATGTCTCTCTTTGCTTAATTTTTTAATAGTTATTATTATGTTCGTTCTGACATGTCAGAAATCTATTTTACTGATGAAGGAGATAATACTTCGAAACGTTTCGAAATCTGTGACTATATCACTTCTGTGCTTACATTTTGGATAGAGCATATATATTTGACCGCGGAGCGGCCCAAAGGGCCGCTCCTCGGTCTATAGAGGTTACTCAACTTTTGTCCTCGGTATATATATATATATATATATATATATATATATATATATATATATATATATATATATATATATATATATATATATATATGAATATATATAGATATATATATATATATATATATATATATATATATATTTATTTATTTATATATACATGTAGTGCTCGGTTCTGAACGGATCTGTACATACTTTTGAATCTGGGGGGGGGGGGGTGAAGCTGGTGCCTGACCATTAGAAACATTACTTTCCTGAGTAGGAAAATGTTTTTCCCGAAAATTACCAATTTCCTCTGTAGCATCTGAACGGCTGAGAATTGCACACAAGACTTGAGTTTTTTTGTTCACAATTCATAACTGCTGATTCTAAATATGTGTTTACTTTTGAATTTGGTTGAGAAACCACAGACTTTTTCTTTTGCTTAATTTTAGGATTTTCTACATGTTAAGATGCTCCGCGGTCACCTATTGCGCTTTGCGCCATATACTTGTTTAATAATGTTTAAGTTAAAGCTAAAAAAACTAAGAAAATGAAAATATGATTACAGATTTAGATTACAACCAAACCTTAAACTGGCGTTTCTTTGCTTTTGTGTGCAAAATTAACTTATAAAAAGCACGCAATATTCTGCAAAAGGTCAATCGCAATCGCAATGCTTTACTGCATTACCCACGTTTGCTCTAATAAAATCGGCAAATGAGGAGATGGATGAAACTTCAGCATGCCTTTTATAGAAAATAATTAGTTAATAAGAATCAACTATTATGTTAGTTCAAAAATATTGTCCAAAATTCAAATATATTGACAATTTTAAAAAATATTAACATGCAAGAATAATTGCGATCAAAATTAATTAAAAAAAACTGCAAGCATATTCTGGAAATAGGAACATCAATTGCAAGTATTTTAATAATGTTTAATTTAAAGCTAAATAAACAATAAACAATACAAATTTCTCTCTGGTACATGTATAGTATGTGCAATTTAAAACGTGGTTTAAAACTATATTGCATGTACCAAGGTCGATTAATGTCTGAACTCCATTCGTAGAATCCCCCAGCTTAGTTGAGCAACCACATCCAATTTATCTTGATTGGGGCGGGCGGGAAAGGTATTCAAGGACCCAAGTAATGGTGTTAACTCGATTTTGGAGGAAAATTCCTGCATTTTCTACATATTAACCAGGCGTTTATTTTTACACAGTTGTTAGTTAAATGCTTGAAATGATGTCTCTCAAAAAGGTATATCTGTAGTTTTTTCACCAATTTCCAAAGAGAGCACGGATTAAAAATCAGTATATACCGGGGGGAGCACTAAGTCTTCGCCTTTTTTATTTCGCTTGGTTACATCTCATCTGCTTCCTATCCAAGAAAGCAATGAATTGGCCACAGTGTGGCCATATTTCCCTTTTATGTTGCTGTGAATGCCTGTTACGCAATATCATGTCACATATATACGCAATATATGGTTTACACTTGAAATATTAACATGATAAAAAATAGGACTGTCACAGGTGATATGATAAATTACAGGGGAGAAATTTGAGAAATTTTACATTTTCTGACATTTCTCCGTAAGTAATAAAGATATTTAAAACAAATGTAGCACAATGTTTATGGATATTGGATCTAAATTCTGACCAATTTTCAACTTGATATGATCATTTATAGATGAGTAATAAGCATTTAAAAAAAGGCGAAGACTTAGTGCCCCCCCGGTATGAATTGTGAATAAAAACGGACCATATTATGAACGAAAAAGACTGATGAAGTGAGCTCGCTTCAACATTGCATGCTCTGTCCCTCAATCAACCCATTCCATACGTCTAACTGCTGATTTCTATTCATATTACCCTGATTCTGCCCATTCATTATCGCTGGCAAATTTTGCATAGGAATTGTGACTAAATTAATGGGCTGCGGGTAGGAACCTTGGTTGTAAGCTCCAAGAGGGAAGCCTCGAAAATTGCCCTGTCCCCGCTGGTAGAATGGTTGGCGCTGCTGCTGATTCTGATAGCAGTTTCGCGCTATGTGGCTAATTTTGCCACAGGTATAGCACTCAGGTGGAAACATATTGGCCTTGTAGCTAAAATTATCTCTGCCTCGCATTCCAAAATTACCACATTGTCCCCTAAAACTACCACGCGCCCCTCTAAAACCTCAGCCTCCACGCCCATTGCCTCCTCTCTGGCTCAAAATTTGGTCCATTTTCCGTACCAGGACTCCCATTGGGTCTGACTCATGGGGGTGTGGCCTGCACCGCCCCTAACTCCCCCCTTAACCCTTAACCCCTTAACATAAATTGGAATTGAATTTTGAAGTTGAATGTGTGCTTCATAATGAGGTGCACACCCTATGTCCCAAGTATTTTTGGCAAAAACATGCGAAAATTTTTCAAAAATTTTGTGAAATTTTAGCTTTTCTTCCGAAGTTAAATAATCTGGGAGTTTAATATTGGCAATATGATATTTATCACATAAAACATGATTCTGTTCAGAGCAAAATGTTGTACTTGTTAGCAATTGCTGAGATACTAATTTGCATTGGTACATATCTAATGTTTCGTATGTTGCAACTGATTGGTTATTATATAAACTTAAGGGTAAATTTGTGAGATTTAAAACTGGAACTACAACATTATTGTCATCTTCCGGAACAACCAAAGTAGGTGGAATAGCAATTTCTTCAGGTTTTGTGGGATAAATTATGATGGGTAATTTCCTCTGCTGCTTTCGATCTAGTCTCAATTTCACTGACAAAACTGCTCTTGGGGGTACTGAAAGTTGTTCTAAATTTGAAGCTGTGCCACAACAGAGGCAAAAATCCGTACCCAAAAATATATTTTCTGCCCCAATGCGCAAAAATCATTCCTTATAATCAAAAATTTGGGGTTGTCATTCAGGTTTAGTAAGCAAATCCATGCCCAAAATTAAATTATCTTTAATTTCAGGTGCAACTTGAAAGGTGTATGAAATAATCAGATTATTGCCTATAACTAATTCCAAACTCACTGAACCCAAAATTTTTAAAAAAACTGCCCGTTACTCCTGTTTCCCTAACTTCACTGGTTGGTTGGATCGACAGTGTGGGTAAAGCTTCAGACAAGAATTTTGCTGAAACAATGCTCACACGCGCACCAATATCATGCAACGCTAACATTTGGGCCTGGTTTATCTTAACGGGAAGGAGATTGTAGGCAAGTTGATGCATACTAACCGGGGATTTCTTTTCTTCTTGAATAATATTAATAGGCCATGAAACATGCTTAAGTTTGAAAATTGTCCATAAAAGAAACATAGGGAAAACCATCGAGAGAAAATTAATGATCAGGACCTGAAAATGACAACCGACTTTTGAAATGTTACTAGAAGGCTTCTTAGAAGGTTTCTCACTGGTAAACGGCTTAAAAAATCGAACAGTTTTCTCCATTACGCTAAACCTGCCAGCTGGCGAGGATGGAGCGGATGCGGTTTGGCAGTGTCCGGAGTGATGCACACGTTGCCAGTCACTGCTGCACTTGGTCCCGCTGTTCCATCATCACCATCATCCTCTCTGTCCAATTTGTTTCTCAAGTTCACCATCTCAAACACTGCTCCTGGCTGATTAGCATTTGCCCTTCGTCAATTTTGGCGATATTCATTAAATCTTTCCCATGCAAATTTAATACAATAGTACAAAATAAATCGGCAAAAAATGTATAGTGCCGCTAAGATAAGCAAAATAACAAATACATATTTAATGGGTGTAAAAACGAAGAAAAAGGCTAATTGAAAGAAGTGCTCAGTTTTTCGCCAAATGGTCATCAATACTGTGTCATGTTGCTCCATCATCGTCATATTATATAAATGATGTAAATTAAATTGAGCAATAGTCTGTGAAACATCTGCCTCTACTTGCACAAAATCTAGCACTGTTGAAAGCTGGGAAATATGGCCATAGTGATACTTATGTGTATTCATAACTAGTAGTTTAAAATGGCCCTGTACAGCTAAACCTGATGAAATTTTACTAAAACTAAGTTTTATCCCATCTTTATACAATGTCCCGTCATCTACTTCTATTTCCGGTTGAACATTGCAATGCAATGAGGTAACCGTGGTGATTCCGTGAGAACTTCTCCGTTTGCTATGACATAGAAATAGGTGACCCTTTCCTTCGTTTTTGCAATGGGGTGCACATGGCATCGGTCATGAATCCTGGCAAGATCGACCATGACTAGATTTATGGGCAAACATTGGCGCACTTCAATCATTCTGGAGTTCTTAGAATACCTAGCCAATACTGGTTTGCTGAATAATTCCCTTGCTATTAAAGTCGGTTGAAATTGTAATAATGATAGCATGTGATCCAACTGAGATTGCGCCAAGTCGCATAGTTGAGAAAATAAAAGTCTAAAATTCTGATATTCCAAACGAGATAAATTTTGTCTTCTAAATAGTTAAATGAAGGAGTATCCGAAGTGGATTGTTTAATAGCCCGTTTAGTTCTATTTAAAGGTTTGCTCCATGCATTAGTAATAAATTTGTGCAAAATTTCATCATAGTGATTGCGGCCAAAAAAGTGTTTGTCAAAATTTTGAATTTTTGAAAAATTTTGGCTGAAAACACGTTCTAGTAATGCAGGTTTAGGATTCCCAAGAAATCTAACGGTCTGGAGATTTGATGGTTGGGCATGCGCAAAGTTTCTCCCCTTTCGTCTAAATCATCCAAAAGCTCTTTAATTTCGTTCCAGGCTAAGGTGGTTGAACTAGAAGTTGTGGTTGGTGGGTGGGGGTAGTCAAGGGGAGGAGATGCGGCTTGGCAAAGGCCCCATCTCCCAGCCGTCCGCCTGCCAAAGTGAACGACTCCTCCGGTCCCAAGACCTTCACCTTACCCGTACGCAAATCCGCAAATCTATCTTCCACCCGCCATTCCGTTCGTGCATTAATGCTTTTGAGTCAATGCATGAAAGTAAATTTGAATTAATGGATAAAAAGATGTTCTCACCAATATCATACATATTATTGGGGAAACAATGGGATTTTACCTGAATTCCTTTGATAATTAATGCTGCTTTCCGTGATTCAATAATAACATTTTTGCAAGCTATTGACGCTAAATATTCCCCTTTTAGTTCATATCTACATTTTAAAAGATCAAATTTGTTCCAAATTATGGTGATGTCATGGAGGAAATGATGTCCGATGTTGGAAACATTGTGCACCTGCCCCAAATTCGCTAGTATCTGGTCATCATCGGTCATCATAACTTTTCCTTTGATTACTTGGTAAATTTCATAAGTTCTGCACTTTTCGTAACAGCAATAAAATCCTCCTCCGCCATAGACAGGTGTAATTGGAATATTTGTGGAAAAACGTAAGCCAGTTTCGTCCGGGAGCAATTTTAAGTTATTAATTTCAAAATGTTTAGTCATATTTCGGCAGATAAATTCAGAAAGGCCTTTATACTGATGATCCGTTCTAGTAACATATTTGCGTCCCAGGAAATTTTGAAAAGTACATACAGTCGATTTTATGTGAGTACAGGCAAAAGCGATTCCATGAGGGGGCTGATCTTTTAGAGCATACAATTTTACTTTCCCCGTCCTTATATGGCTAGTTGAAAAGTCATCATGAAACTCGCACCTGATTCGTGAGGGAAGCTGGTAGAACTGCGGCGGCGAGACCTGAGAGCAGTCGTAGCCTGTCGTGTGTGATGACATCGCAGCTCCAGCACCAGGTAGGAAGATGAGGACTAGCGCGAGGACACCGAGGAGGGAGACTGTGGGCACCGGGCTGGATCTTCTGGATAGATTTGGTGTACTCGGTGCTGAACGGGTTTTTGGAGCCTTTCTTCTCATCTCTCCCAACTCACTAGTAAAGTCCATCTCCTCAATCATAGCCTCGACCTGCCTTTTCATCGCCAAATTTCGCTCCATAACCGCTTCAAAATCATTCAACTTTCTTTCCATAATGCCCATTTTGAATTTGTCCACGAATTTTCGAATGCGTCACAAAAATCCTTCCGGCCAGAGGAAACCAAAGAAGAGGGAGATGAAGAGGTGGAACTGATATGTGAGGGTCAAGGCTTCCTTTTTGCAATAGTCCAGGTCATGCTTTGTTTGCATAATTTCGCCATTCAATCTCCGCAGTGTGCTTTGAAAAACATTGAAAAGTCCATCCCGGTTGAAATCGCTAGCATTAATGGCCTTAACAGAGTTCTGGAGAAGCTCAATTTCCAGGTTAGCATTTTCAATAGCATATTGGAGCTGGAGTTCCTCGTCAGTGGTGATATTGGAAGTTAATAGGTTGGAAGAGGAGCCATTTAAGTTGCTAGCCACATTCAGTCCCTCATTGGGGAAAGTTTTAAGTAGGGAAGTGATCAATTTCTGCTCCTCTAGCATTTCCTTCTCCGCCTCACAGAGGGGCGGGGTCTTAAGTGCGGAAGCAATAGAAGGGCCTACATTACCATTTGCTTGCGTTTTTCCAAAGATTTTGCAATTTCGACCTTATTTTTGACCCAAAAACTGAAAAAATAAAGTTTTGTAAAATGGCCAAAACTTTCGTAAAATTCAAAAAAATTTTGACCACAATTTGGCAGAATTTCATTCCCATATTTGTCCAGTCGCAATTTATGGCCAAAATTAAAAAAAAAACAAAAGTCCAAGGCAAATTTGGGTACTTGGTGACGGCTGACGCAATTGGTCTGGCGTGGTCAGCTGCGGCGGCGTCAGCAATGCGGTGATTGTGAGTGGAGCCATGGTCTCGTTGTTGCTGTCCAGCAGTCCATTGATGCAGGCGAGCGGTGGCGGCGGAATGGGCGGCGGGATCGGCGGCATGGGCGGCGGCACGGGCATCGGTGGGATGGAGGGGTTGTTGGAGGATGGGTTGGGAGGGTTCATGGGCCAGGGCCGAAATCCTTCAACGTCTACCACATTCCCTACATTCGCCCCAAACTGGTACCCTGCCTGATTTTGCATGCTCTGTCCTCAATCAACCCATCCATACGTCTAACTGCTGATTTCTATTCATATTACCCTGATTCTGCCCATTCATTATCGCTGGCAAATTTTGCATAGGAATTGTGACTAAATTAATGGGCTGCGGGTAGGAACCTTGGTTGAAAGCTCCAAGAGGGAAGCCTCGAAAATTGCCCCATCCCTGCTGGTAGAATGGCTGGCGCTGCTGCTGATTCTGATAGCAGTTTCGCGCTATGTGGCCAATTTTGCCACAGGTATAGCACTCAGGTGGAAACATATTGGCCTTGTAGCTAAAATTCTCTCTGCCTCGCATTCCAAAATTACAACGTTGTCCCCTAAAACTACCACGCGCCCCTCTAAAACCTCAGCCTCCACACCCATTGCCTCCTCTCTGGCTCAAAATTTGGTCCATTTTCCGTACCAGGACTCCCATTGGGTCTGACTGATTCTCCACCTGAATCGCCATCACATTTCTTGGGGGTGTGGCCTGCACCGCCCCTAACTCCCCCGCACTCTGATTGGTCATCTCTCCTCCAGCCCCCGCCTTCCAATTGGGGGGCAATGGCCTACTTTCCAACATAAGCGTCTGATGCATAAGTGTGCTCAACGTGGGCTGCTCCTCTAAGGGCATTCTGCTCAACATGTCTGGTGGCATGCCCTCTAAAAACTGCCTACAGGCCTGTCTCTCCCTTTCTGGCACATCCGCATGACTATAAGCATTCATTGTCGCATCCCTGATTCTAGCCGAGTAATCCTGCCATGTTTCGTTGAATTTCTTTTTCAACGTCCTAAAACTCGCCTGTCGTATGTTAATGTATCTAGGGCCATTAAAATGATCAGTCATGTTTTGCCGCAAATTGTCCCAGTCCTGCCTTTGATCATTCGGAAGCGCCCTGTAGTACGCCTTTTGCCACCTTGAGCCATCGACGGATGGAAGGAGGATGCAGAGGAGAGCGAATTTGTTCTATGGACCTCTGCACTAACGATCACAGAATTTGCAACAGCGTAGGCCTACCAGGTGGCAAAGACAGCACCCAGCCAACCAGTCAGCTGGTTATCAACATGGGAAGGAGAACGGAACAATGAACCCTCAGCACCCGTCGATGCCTACCAGGTGGCTGATTCAACAAATGCAGGCTACTTCGAGTCTGCTTTGCAGCCAACCAAGTGGCTGATCTCATCAGCGCGGGCCAGTAGGAGTCCGCCTTGCAGCCAAACAAGTGGCTGACTGGACGAGCACAGGCTACTTTGAGCCTGCTTTGCGGCCAACCAAGTGGCCGATCTCATCAGTGCGGGTCAGTGGGAGTCTGCCTTGCAGCCAAACAAGTGGCTGACTGGAGGAGCGCAGGCTACTTTGAGCCTGCTTCGCTGCCAACCAAGTGGCCGATCTCATCAGTGTGGGCCAGTAAGAGTCTGCCTTGCATCCAAACAAGTGGCTGACTGGACGAGCGCATGCTACTTTGAGCCTGTTTCACAGCCAACCAAGTGGCCGACTTCGTCAGTGCGGGCCAGTAGGAGCCCACCTAGCAGCCAAACAAGTGGCTGACTGGACGAGTGCAGACTACTTCAAGTCTGCTTCGCAGCCAAACAAGCAGCTGATTCAACAAGTGCAGACTACCAGGCGTCTGCTTCGACAGCCTAAAAGTGGCTGCTTTGAGGAAACAGACTCTTCAAGATCTGTTTGGTGGGGCATATTACGACTGTTTAGACAGTTTGTAAGGTGCACGGCAGTGGCCGTCCGGCAAGCACAGGCTTAGCCTCAACTCCCAACTTCAATATTCGCCTCACTTTGCCACCTGCTAAGCCACCCTGCTTACGATTTTGTCACCCAGCAAACCCCCCCCCCCTCGCCTACACCCCCTCACTGTACACTCCGCTCTTCAGCGCCACACACACTCCCCTGCAAACCCCCCTGCCTCCACTATCAGGAACCAGCTCCCCCAGTCTTCGCAAGAAGAGCGGCAAGAAGAGAGGGCAGACTAATTGCCCTCCCTCTGTGGGCCTACGTTTTTTGGTGCAAGCTGCAAAAGCGGTCTCCAGGAGATCGGCAAACAGTGGGCACACAACAGTGGACTGCCCTGCCACCACACCCCTCTTTTTGGCCCCCCTCCAGAAAAAGCGTCCTCCAAGGAGCAGCTAAGCATGGACAACTAATGACTCTGCACTGCCAGCACCCCCTGCCTTTTTGCGCCCTTTGCAAAAAGCGGCCTCCACAAACAATGGCGCCCATTTGTCAGCTCTAATCGCCCCACTGCCTCAGCGCCTGGATCCTTTAACGATCCCCTTCTCTCCGCCTAATTGCCCTGTTCGTCAGCTTTACACACCCTTTGTCCACACACACTGGCTGATTGTGCACATGAGGCTTCTTTCGACACCTAATGGTGATAAATGAAGCCAAAGTTTTCCACCAGCGCTCCAGATGGACCGGCCTCTGACTAGCCCAGTGTGACCCAACATGGCCCAAAACGTGCGAACGCGAATGGGGGCTTGTTCACAAAGCAGGTTCGCGAATGCGAACCTAAAATTTCTCAAACGGGGCCATGTTCGAACCTAACATGGTCAAACATGGGTATTTTTGCGAACCTGCCCTAATTTTTCATATTTTTGCCTAAAAATGCCTGAAAGTGCTGTATTTCGATCCGTCGCGTTGTGGGGCATCTCCAGGGTATACATTTGTCATGTCACTAGCCTTGCTGCTTGGCTGTTGTTTCTCAAATTTTCTAATTTTTCTGAGTCTCGAATCTTTCTGAGAGGTCAAGCAATGGCAGCAGTTTCTTCTTCGCCACCACCCTCTCCACCTTCTTCCAGCTCCAACTCCTCCTCCGACAGGGCCTGGGACTGCGAGCTGGCAGGACGGCCGCGCTGATGAGAAGAGGGCGTCGTCAGTTGGCTTTGGCTCCCAGAGCGGTCAGACATTGAGGAGAGGGACTCGTCGGACGCAGTAGTGGCGTAGTCCACCACATGACGTTGCTGCGGACGCTGAGAGGCTGAGGAGGACGATGCCTCGAAGCGGTAGGGGGCCAGCAGATGTCCATCCTCCTGACTCGCTTCTTGCTGCCGCTGACTCTGCCGTCTGGGCGTAGGCGGTGGCGGGCGTCGGGGTGTGGGCACAGGCGTTCCAGCAGTGGACCGGGTGGAAGGGGTTTGGCTGGTTTGGGACATTTTTAGGTCTTAAATTGGATCAGAAATAAAGCAAAAGGGTTGCAGAAAGCGCGCCCACACTCAGACTGCACAACGTGCACACTGAACATACATACACACAGGGATTTGCCCACCTTTCCCTGAAAAATCAGGAAAAAAGAGCCCGTTCGCATTTGCAAACCTAACATGCAAACGAGCCCCCCCGTTCGCAGGTTCGCATTCGCGTTCGCAAAACCCCCGTTCGAACAAGCTTTTTGCTGTGAACGCGAACGCGAACGGGGGGGCCCCGTTCGCAAACTGGGACACACTGGACTAGCCTGCTTTGGCCTACACACACAAGAGTGTGGAAATCTTTCCCCCACTTCTCTACACTATCACCACCTCCCCTCCACTATGGCCCCGCCCCCGATGTGGGGGGAGGATCGGAGGTACCCAGCCAGCTCCTCCTCCAGCCTCAGTCATTCCCTCTGCCAACCCACTTCACCTCAGACCCAGCCCCAGCTCCCCACTGAGCTTAGCTTTGAGTCCCAGCTCTAGCCCCACATCGACCCTCCACTCTCCACTGCCCCTGCCGTCGGTGCACACGCTCCATCAGCCTATTGGTGATGACCTCCAGCCCATGCATCAGCCCCAGCCATATTTCACCTCCAGAAATATGTCTGCCGATACTCCTCTGCAGCTGACAGGAGAAGAAATTGACACTACACCACACCAGGAGGAAAAGGGCGAGGAAGGGAAGGAGGTAGGTGAGGAAGAGGAGGAAGGCAGAGCCAGCTCTGAGTCGGGGAGACGGCAATCACACTCCTCCAGCAAGTCCGTGGCCTCGGGGAAACAGGGACACCCCAGACCCATACAAGGAGGCCACAACTTCCTGGAATTCCTCATAGGAGGCAAGGAACAAACAGAAGGACACCGAAGGTCTCCTCCATGCAACCATCAATCTCCCAGCCACCGCCGACTGTCACCAATCCACGGCAATAGCCCCCCGATGCCAACGAGAACAGAACAGGAGCTACAGGAAAGGGTGAAGATGCTGGAGAAGATCTGTGAGGAACTCCGGAGACAGTTGGCCACTGCTGAAGCCGGGAATGAAAAAGCCATCCGGGCCCTAGGTGACAGCTACGTGATCAGCCACAACCAGGCCAATCAGCTCCACATCGCCTTTGAGAGCCTCCAAAGGCTGCGCCAAAAAAGTCCTGCGCAACAAGACACTTATAAGCAAGTCGAGTCCCTGTCAGCCATTGTCAATGGACTGCCAGATGTGGACTGACTGCTGGAGAACCCGGGGAGGTCAGACAGATCATGGCATCCAGAGCCTCAAGGAACATCGTCCTTATTAGCCAGCTCACATGGAGGGGCGACACGTGGCCACGCAAGACCCCTGGCCAGAGGCGCTGCACACGGAACGCCATGCACCAGCCGAGGAACTCAGGGAAACTACCCCGAGCGACTATGATCACTTCTTACCACGTCTATAACATCTCCAAGAATCTAATGCTTCTACCCATCAATCATACTGCCCGATCATTCCCCTTGTGACGTCATCATTTGCAGAGAAGCGACGGGGAGAAAGGAAATATGCAACTCAAGCAGCACCATCAGACGACATGCAAGTGGGAGGGATAGGAGACAGGGAACTATCACTACACCACACCAGGAGGAAAAGGGCGAGGAAGGGAAGGAGGTAGGTGAGGAAGAGGAGGAAGGCAGAGCCAGCTCTGAGTCGGGGAGACGGCAATCACACTCCTCCAGCAAGTCCGTGGCCCCGGGGAAACAGGGACACCCCAGACCCATACAAGGATGCCACGACTTCCTGGACTTCCTCAGGGGAGGCAAGGAACAAACAGAAGGACACCGAAGGTCTCCTCCACACAACCACCGATCTCCCAGCCACCGCCGACTGTCACCAATCCACGGCAATAGCCCCCGACGCCAACAAGAACAGAACAGGAGCTACAGAAAAGGGTGAAGATGCTGGAGAAGATCTGTGAGGAACTCCGGAGACAGTTGGCCAATGCTGAAGCCGGGAATGAGAAAGCCATCCGGGCCCTAGGTGACAGCTACGTGATCAGCCACAACCAGGCCGATCAGCTCCACATCGCCTTTGAGAGCCTCCAAAGGCTGCGCCAAATAAGCCCTGCACTACAAGACACTTATAAGCAAGTCCAGTCCCTGGCAGCCATTGTCAATGGACTGCCAGATGTGGACCGACTGCTGGAGACCCCGGGGAGGTCAGACCGATCATGGCGTCCAGAGCCTTGAGGAACATCGTCCTCATTAGCCAGCTCACATGGAGGGGCGACACGCGGCCACGCAAGACCCCTGGCCAGAGGCGCCGCGCACGGAATGCCATGCACCAGCCGAGGAACTCAGGGAAACTACCCCGAGCAACTATGATCACTTCTTACCACGTCTATAACATCTCCAAGAATCTAATGCTTCTACCCATCAATCATACTGCCCGATCATTCCCCTTGTGACGCCATCATTTGCAGAGAAGCGACGGGGAGAAAGGAAATATGCAACTCAAGCAGCACCATCAGACGACATGCTCCTGGACTTCCTCAGGGGAGGCAAGGAACAAACAGAAGGACACCGAAGGTCTCCTCCACACAACCATCAATCTCCCATATGAACCGGATGGATTTTTTTCGGATATTCATAGAAATATTCGGTTCTAGAAATATTGTATGCAGGCCGTTTGGGCCGTGTCTCGCCAAAAACTTGATATTCATTTTCCGCCCAAAACTTAAATATTTGATGTTTTAAAACAAATATTCTGCCAATTCGCATATTTGCAGTTACTCGTTATCATTTGCATTAATTTTGACATTATGTTTTAGTGTTATCTTAGGCGTTATATTTGACAATATATTTAGGCGTTATTTTAAGTCATTAAATTTGGCACTATTTTTGGCGTGATTTTTGACAGCGGAGCGGCCCGAAGGGCCGCTCCGCGGTCTATAGAGGTTACAGAACTTTTGTCCTCATATGTATATATTTATATATAGGTGCTGTCCACGGGCGAATTCTCAACGGATTGGGACAAAATTTTTTTTCCTGAAAGATTTAGGAATTTTAGGAAGAAATTTGCTATTTTAGGAAGATCTGGAGGGGTAGACCCGGAATTTGAGCATTTGAAACAGTCTTCAGTTAGCCACAATGTTGTAGGTCGCGCAAATTGGATCCACTATTGTGGTTATTTCTTCAGTTAGCCACAATGTGGCAGGTCGTGCAAATTGTATCCACAATTGTGGTTAGTTCTTCAGTTAGCCACAATGTGGTAGGTCTTGCAAATTGGATCCACAATTGTGGTTAGTTCTTCAGTTAGCCACAATGTGGTAGGTCGTGCAAATTGGATCCACAATTGTGGTTAGTTCTTCAGTTAGCCACAATGTGGTAGGTCGTGCAAATTGGATCCACAATTGTGGTTAGTTCTTCAGTTAGCCACAATGTGGCAGGTCGTGCAAATTGGATCCACAATTGTGGTTAGTTCTTCAGTTAGCCACAATGTGGCAGGTCGTGCAAATTGGATCCACAATTGTGGTTAGTTCTTCAGTTAGCCACAATGTGGTAGGTCTTGCAAATTGGATCCACAATTGTGGTTAGTTCTTCAGTTAGCCACAATGTGGTAGGTCGTGCAAATTGGATCCACAATTGTGGTTATTTCTTCAGTTAGCCACAATGTGGTAGGTCGTGCAAATTGGATCCACAATTGTGGTTAGTTCTTCAGTTAGCCACAATGTGGTAGGTCGTGCAAATTGGATCCACAATTGTGGTTAGTTCTTCAGTTAGCCACAATGTGGTAGGTCGTGCAAATTGGATCCACAATTGTGGTTAGTTCTTCAGTTAGCCACAATGTGGTAGGTCGTGCAAATTGGATCCACAATTGTGGTTAGTTCTTCAGTTAGCCACAATGTGGTAGGTCGTGCAAATTGGATCCACAATTGTGGTTAGTTCTTCAGTTAGCCACAATGTGGTAGGTCGTGCAAATTGGATCCACAATTGTGGTTATTTCTTCAGTTAGCCACAATGTGGTAGGTCGTGCAAATTGGATCCACAATTGTGGTTAGTTCTTCAGTTAGCCACAATGTGGTAGGTCGTGCAAATTGGATCCACAATTGTGGTTAGTTCTTCAGTTAGCCACAATGTGGTAGGTCGTGCAAATTGGATCCACAATTGTGGTTAGTTCTTCAGTTAGCCACAATGTGGTAGGTCGTGCAAATTGGATCCACAATTGTGGTTAGTTCTTCAGTTAGCCACAATGTGGTAGGTCGTGCAAATTGGATCCACAATTGTGGTTAGTTCTTCAGTTAGCCACAATGTGGTAGGTCGTGCAAATTGGATCCACAATTGTGGTTAGTTCTTCAGTTAGCCACAATGTGGTAGGTCGTGCAAATTGGATCCACAATTGTGGTTATTTCTTCAGTTAGCCACAATGTGGTAGGTCGTGCAAATTGGATCCACAATTGTGGTTAGTTCTTCAGTTAGCCACAATGTGGTAGGTCGTGCAAATTGGATCCACAATTGTGGTTAGTTCTTCAGTTAGCCACAATGTGGTAGGTCGTGCAAATTGGATCCACAATTGTGGTTAGTTCTTCAGTTAGCCACAATGTGGTAGGTTGTGCAAATTGGATCCACAATTGTGGTTAGTTCTTCAGTTAGCCACAATGTGGTAGGTCGTGCAAATTGGATCCACAATTGTGGTTAGTTCTTCAGTTAGCCACAATGTGGTAGGTCGTGCAAATGGGATCCACAATTGTGGTTAGTTCTTCAGTTAGCCACAATGTGGTAGGTCGTGCAAATTGGATCCACAATTGTGGTTAGTTCTTCAGTTAGCCACAATGTGGTAGGTCGTGCAAATTGGATCCACAATTGTGGTTAGTTCTTCAGTTAGCCACAATGTGGTAGGTCGTGCAAATTGGATCCACAATTGTGGTTAGTTCTTCAGTTAGCCACAATGTGGTAGGTCGTGCAAATTGGATCCACAATTGTGGTTAGTTCTTCAGTTAGCCACAATGTGGTAGGTCGTGCAAATTGGATCCACAATTGTGGTTAGTTCTTCAGTTAGCCACAATGTGGTAGGTCGTGCAAATTGGATCCACAATTGTGGTTAGTTCTTCAGTTAGCCACAATGTGGTAGGTCGTGCAAATTGGATCCACAATTGTGGTTATTTCTTCAGTTAGCCACAATGTGGTAGGTCGTGCAAATTGGATCCACAATTGTGGTTAGTTCTTCAGTTAGCCACAATGTGGTAGGTCGTGCAAATTGGATCCACAATTGTGGTTAGTTCTTCAGTTAGCCACAATGTGGTAGGTCGTGCAAATTGGATCCACAATTGTGGTTAGTTCTTCAGTTAGCCACAATGTGGTAGGTCGTGCAAATTGGATCCACAATTGTGGTTATTTCTTCAGTTAGCCACAATGTGGTAGGTCGTGCAAATTGGATCCACAATTGTGGTTAGTTCTTCAGTTAGCCACAATGTGGTAGGTCGTGCAAATTGGATCCACAATTGTGGTTAGTTCTTCAGTTAGCCACAATGTGGTAGGTCGTGCAAATTGGATCCACAATTGTGGTTAGTTCTTCAGTTAGCCACAATGTGGTAGGTCGTGCAAATTGGATCCACAATTGTGGTTAGTTCTTCAGTTAGCCACAATGTGGTAGGTCGTGCAAATTGGATCCACAATTGTGGTTAGTTCTTCAGTTAGCCACAATGTGGTAGGTCGTGCAAATTGGATCCACAATTGTGGTTAGTTCTTCAGTTAGCCACAATGTGGTAGGTCGTGCAAATTGGATCCACAATTGTGGTTAGTTCTTCAGTTAGCCACAATGTGGTAGGTCGTGCAAATTGGATCCACAATTGTGGTTAGTTCTTCAGTTAGCCACAATGTGGTAGGTCGTGCAAATTGGATCCACAATTGTGGTTAGTTCTTCAGTTAGCCACAATGTGGTAGGTCGTGCAAATTGGATCCACAATTGTGGTTAGTTCTTCAGTTAGCCACAATGTGGTAGGTCGTGCAAATTGGATCCACAATTGTGGTTAGTTCTTCAGTTAGCCACAATGTGGTAGGTCATGCAAATTGGATCCACAATTGTGGTTAGTTCTTCAGTTAGCCACAATGTAGTAGGTCGTGCAAATTGGATCCACAATTGTGGTTAGTTCTTCAGTTAGCCACAATGTGGTAGGTCGTGCAAATTGGATCCACAATTGTGGTTAGTTCTTCAGTTAGCCACAATGTGGTAGGTCGTGCAAATTGGATCCACAATTGTGGTTAGTTCTTCAGTTAGCCACAATGTGGTAGGTCGTGCAAATTGGATCCACAATTGTGGTTAGTTCTTCAGTTAGCCACAATGTGGTAGGTCGTGCAAATTGGATCCACAATTGTGGTTAGTTCTTCAGTTAGCCACAATGTGGTAGGTCGTGCAAATTGGATCCACAATTGTGGTTAGTTCTTCAGTTAGCCACAATGTGGTAGGTCTGTCAAATTGGATCCACAATTGTGGTTAGTTCTTCAGTTAGCCACAATGTGGTAGGCCGTGCAAATTGGATCCACAATTGTGGTTAGTTCTTCAGTTAGCCACAATGTGGTAGGTCGTGCAAATTGGATCCA
This sequence comes from Ptycholaimellus sp. GST1_10, assembly GCA_030248095.1. Taxonomy (NCBI): domain Eukaryota; kingdom Metazoa; phylum Nematoda; class Chromadorea; order Chromadorida; family Chromadoridae; genus Ptycholaimellus; species Ptycholaimellus sp. GST1_10. The sequence continues at coordinate 21,344 of JASANA010004283.1, forward strand.
CAATTGTGGTTAGTTCTTCAGTTAGCCACAATGTGGTAGGTCGTGCAAATTGGATCCACAATTGTGGTTAGTTCTTCAGTTAGCCACAATGTGGTAGGTCGTGCATATTGGATCCACAATTGTGGTTAGTTCTTCAGTTAGCCACAATGTGGTAGGTCGTGCAAATTGGATCCACAATTGTGGTTAGTTCTTCAGTTAGCCACAATGTGGTAGGTCGTGCAAATTGGATCCACAATTGTGGTTAGTTCTTCAGTTAGCCACAATGTGGTAGGTCGTGCAAATTGGATCCACAATTGTGGTTATTTCTTCAGTTAGCCACAATGTGGTAGGTCGTGCAAATTGGATCCACAATTGTGGTTAGTTCTTCAGTTAGCCACAATGTGGTAGGTCGTGCAAATTGGATCCACAATTGTGGTTAGTTCTTCAGTTAGCCACAATGTGGTAGGTCATGCAAATTGGATCCACAATTGTGGTTAGTTCTTCAGTTAGCCACAATGTGGTAGGTCGTGCAAATTGGATCCACAATTGTGGTTAGTTCTTCAGTTAGCCACAATGTGGTAGGTCGTGCAAATTGGATCCACAATTGTGGTTAGTTCTTCAGTTAGCCACAATGTGGTAGGTCGTGCAAATTGGATCCACAATTGTGGTTAGTTCTTCAGTTAGCCACAATGTGGTAGGTCGTGCAAATTGGATCCACAATTGTGGTTAGTTCTTCAGTTAGCCACAATGTGGTAGGTCGTGCAAATTGGATCCACAATTGTGGTTAGTTCTTCAGTTAGCCACAATGTGGTAGGTCGTGCAAATTGGATCCACAATTGTGGTTAGTTCTTCAGTTAGCCACAATGTGGTAGGTCGTGCATATTGGATCCACAATTGTGGTTAGTTCTTCAGTTAGCCACAATGTGGTAGGTCGTGCAAATTGGATCCACAATTGTGGTTAGTTCTTCAGTTAGCCACAATGTGGTAGGTCGTGCAAATTGGATCCACAATTGTGGTTAGTTCTTCAGTTAGCCACAATGTGGTAGGTCGTGCAAATTGGATCCACAATTGTGGTTAGTTCTTCAGTTAGCCACAATGTGGTAGGTCGTGCAAATTGGATCCACAATTGTGGTTATTTCTTCAGTTAGCCACAATGTGGTAGGTTGTGCAAATTGGATCCACAATTGTGGTTAGTTCTTCAGTTAGCCACAATGTGGCAGGTCGTGCAAATTGGATCCACAATTGTGGTTAGTTCTTCAGTTAGCCACAATGTGGTAGGTCGTGCAAATGGGATCCACAATTGTGGTTAGTTCTTCAGTTAGCCACAATGTGGTAGGTCGTGCAAATTGGATCCACAATTGTGGTTAGTTCTTCAGTTAGCCACAATGTGGTAGGTCGTGCAAATTGGATCCACAATTGTGGTTAGTTCTTCAGTTAGCCACAATGTGGTAGGTCATGCAAATTGGATCCACAATTGTGGTTAGTTCTTCAGTTAGCCACAATGTGGTAGGTCGTGCAAATTGGATCCACAATTGTGGTTAGTTCTTCAGTTAGCCACAATGTGGTAGGTCGTGCAAATTGGATCCACAATTGTGGTTAGTTCTTCAGTTAGCCACAATGTGGTAGGTCGTGCAAATTGGATCCACAATTGTGGTTAGTTCTTCAGTTAGCCACAATGTGGTAGGTCGTGCAAATTGGATCCACAATTGTGGTTAGTTCTTCAGTTAGCCACAATGTGGTAGGTCGCGCAAATTGGATCCACTATTGTGGTTAGTTCTTCAGTTAGCCACAATGTGGTAGGTCGTGCAAATTGGATCCACAATTGTGGTTAGTTCTTCAGTTAGCCACAATGTGGTAGGTCGTGCAAATTGGATCCACAATTGTGGTTAGTTCTTCAGTTAGCCACAATGTGGTAGGTCATGCAAATTGGATCCACAATTGTGGTTAGTTCTTCAGTTAGCCACAATGTGGTAGGTCGTGCAAATTGGATCCACAATTGTGGTTAGTTCTTCAGTTAGCCACAATGTGGCAGGTCGTGCAAATTGGATCCACAATTGTGGTTAGTTCTTCAGTTAGCCACAATGTGGTAGGTCGTGCAAATTGGATCCACAATTGTGGTTAGTTCTTCAGTTAGCCACAATGTGGTATGTCGTGCAAATTGGATCCACAATTGTGGTTAGTTCTTCAGTTAGCCACAATGTGGTAGGTCGTGCAAATTGGATCCACAATTGTGGTTGGTTCTTCAGTTAGCCACAATGTGGTAGGTCGTGCAAATTGGATCCACAATTGTGGTTAGTTCTTCAGTTAGCCACAATGTGGTAGGTCGTGCAAATTGGATCCACAATTGTGGTTAGTTCTTCAGTTAGCCAAAATGTGGTAGGTCGTGCAAATTGGATCCACAATTGTGGTTAGTTCTTCAGTTAGCCACAATGTGGTAGGTCGTGCAAATTGGATCCACAATTGTGGTTAGTTCTTCAGTTAGCCACATTGTGGTAGGTCGTGCAAATTGGATCCACAATTGTGGTTAGTTCTTCAGTTTGCCACAATGTGGTAGGTCGTGCAAATTGGATCCACAATTGTGGTTAGTTCTTCAGTTAGCCACAATGTGGTAGGTCATGCAAATTGGATCCACAATTGTGGTTAGGTCTTCAGTTAGCCACAATGTAGCAGATCGTGCAAATTGGATCAACAATTGTGGTTAGTTCTTCAGTTAGCCACAATGTAGTAGGTCATGCAAATTGGTTCCACAATTGTGGTTAGTTCTTCAGTTAGCCACAATGTGGTAGGTTGTGCACATTGGATCCACAATTGTGGTTAGTTCTTCAGTTAGCCACAATGTGGTAGGTCGTGCAAATTGGATCCATAATTGTGGTTAATTCTTCAGTTAGCCACAATGTGGTAGGTCGCGCAAATTGGATCCACAATTGTGGTTAGTTCTTCAGTTAGCCACATTGTGGTAGGTCGTGCAAATTGGATCCACAATTGTGGTTAGTTCTTCAGTTAGCCACAATGTGGTAGGTCGTGCAAATTGGATCCACAATTGTGGTTAGTTCTTCAGTTAGCCACAATGTGGTAGGTCGTGCAAATTGGATCCACAATTGTGGTTAGTTCATCAGTTAGCCACAATGTGGTAGGTCGTTCAAATTGGATCCACAATTGTGGTTATTTATTAAGTTAGTCACACTGTGGTAGGTCGTGCAAATTGGATCCACAGTTGTAGTTAGTTCTTCAGTTTGCCACAATGCAGTAGCTTGAGCAAATTGGATCCACAATTGGAAGTTAGTCACACTGTGGTAGGTCGTGCAAATTGGATCACCATTTTTGGTTAGTTCTTAAGTTAGCCACAATGTGGCAGGTCGTGCAAATTGGATCCACAATTGTGGCTAGTTCTTCAGTTAGCAACAATTGGATAGGTCGTGCAAATTGGATCCACAATTGTGGTTAGTTCTTCAGTTAGCTATAATGGGGTAGGTCGTGCAGATTGGATCCACAATTGTGGTTGGTTTTTCAGTTAGCTACAATACGGTAGTTCATGCAAAGTGTATCCACAATTGAGGTTAGTTCTTCAGTTACCCACAATAAGGTAGGTCATGCATATTGGATCCACAATTGTGGTTAGTTCTTCAGTTAGCTATAATGGGGCAGGTCATGCAGATTGGATCCACTGGATTGGATTGGAGATTGGATTGAATTGGATTGGAGATTGCAGATTGGATGGATTGGATTGATTGTAAGGAGTGGTAGGATCATCTCTCAGGACAAGCAATGGCAAAGGAGAGAGGGTGGGTAGCAGGATAGAAGCCCCAGAGGCTCGAGCGCCACTGAGGGGGCCAAAGGCGCTGACGCCGTTGGGCCAGCTGCACTCGCTGTAGCCCGCCACGCACACCCACTCCAGGTTCGGACAGGAAGGCTCCAATGATAATTTACAGATCGCTCTTCAATCCTTTACTAACATTGAATCGTCTAGACAGGCGGACAACGCAATGACATCCCTGAAACATAAGGATTTTCTGCGCGAACTCAAACACCATCAGAACCTTGGCTTAGAAGGCAGTGTGAAGAGACTCATTTCTTTCATGTTTCATACTCATGGGCTAAACCCCCAAGCGAAAGAGGGCATGATTGGGCTTGGAGTATGAAAGGGCATTCAAGAAATACAGGGCAGAAGAATGGACACAAGATAGGAGCTGGGTCAAGCAAGTCGGGCACGGAAAGAAGAAAAGCTGAGATGGAGACGTGACGATGGAGGAAGTGCTGTGCGACGACACTACCCTTCATTCCCCTCTCACTCTGCCCAATTACCGCCCCTTTACATGCTTCCCACTCTTTCCACATTCTTCAACTTTTCATTCAAATTGGTGACATGATTTGTCATTTTGTTTCTAAACATTGGCTAAAAATTATTTTTCATGGCATATGATTCAATTTCATATTTTGACGATTTTGCTCACAATTTTCTATTCTTTTTGATTGCCGAATTTCGTGAATGGTGATTTTTACAATTTGGCACTTTTTCATTAATTGGCAATTTGATACTACAGCATGACTTTTCTTGAAATCGGCAATTTTGCTACATCATAGGGCAGTTTAGGAATGCTACATAAAATGGACGATAAAATTCATCGTCCTTATGAATGGACGATAAACAGGACATTTAGCTCCTAGGATATATTTCCCTTCATTGGCATCTTTGTGTATATAGTCATTTATTGTGGTTTTTCATGCTATTTTGACCAAGTATGAGCATTTTAAGCCCAATATGACTATTTTCTTGCATTTTTAGCATATTCTGAGCTTGTTGAAAAGAGGGGCATGTACGTGGCAGAAGTAGGCATTGCTCAAATATGCTAAACATTGCCTTCTCTAGCGTAATCTAGCCTCTGCAAGGCCCCCAGCGCCAGTCTAGGTCAGTTGGGCTGAGTAGGAGAGCTCAGGGCAGTTCTAGGCCTCTTGAATGCCTATTGTTGTATGAACTGATGGCTCCTGGTCAGTGTTGGACCTTTTGCTCAGAGGGCCAACTTGAAACGATAACGAATACCCGAAATGAATGAGCTACCGTATTGCTAAAAAAAATAGGAAAAATATATATATATTATATTGTTTCGGGTTTCAAGTTTTTTATCGGTTTCAAGTATTTATATATTATATTTTTCGGGTTTCAAGCTTTTTATCGTATTCCGGTAGACATATTTCTTCATTTTTCTGCTGTATTCAATTATAAGATATTTTCACTTACACATGTCAAAAAACTTATAATCTATACATAAATTTCACCATTCATAAGACACATATTTCACTTACAAAATACCCTCTCTTTTTTTTTTTCATTCTATTTTTTTGATCACATTTAAAATTATTTAACATTTTATCAATATAAAATCCATCACTTCATTAGTACCTTAGCAATTACAGTCAGATCACCAGAAACGTACAAATTCCCAGTTTTTTTTACACAACCAATTTCCGTTAAACAACGACATATATTACAACCAGTTTATTTTCTATCACCAGACTTTACACATTTCAATCAAACAGTCCTTTAACCAAGCATTAGTCAGCATCCCAGCCCCATACTCTTCATAAATTATCTCTCTAAGTTATAAAATACGATTTTAGAAAGCATTATTTTTTCACATTTCAATATCATCACTCTTTTAGCATCGCTAATCCATATTTACACAATAATTAAATTCTTTTCTTTCACATTTGATATTTCTTTAGCAGAGCAACTTAAGTCTTCTATTTAAATAACTAGACCATCAGCATTATAATTCATAGACCATCATAAACTTATAGCAAGATAACAAACAACACATTTATTTACCAGTCTTTCATCATCTTTTACACATTTTCCGATAATTCAGTACCAAGTTTTCCAATAATATTTAATAATCTATCAGCTTAGTATATTCATCTATTTTAAATAGCTTTTTTCTTCTACTCTGTAAGAGCACAGCAACACAGTCTTCAGAATTCCCGTTCACCAAATTCCATAATATATCAAGTTACCACCATCTAGTTTTATAGCTCACTTCCCAACCTCAAGTCGTTACTATTCCCAGTTAGATATTATCTAGTCCAGTCACAGCAGAGAAATTATCACTTACTTATCCAAGACTTTAACAATCTAGATAGTTTCACAGCATACTCTAGCCATATCAATTCTACTTCTTCTTCTCCACAAATTTTAGTAATCAGTAACAGTAATTCCTTCCATTAGTAGTAGTAGTAGTTTCTCCCTCTCATTCAAATCCCCACAGCCAGCCCAAACCCCACAACACACCCCAACACAACCACTCCCGTGCCACTCGCAGGAGAGCCCCTAGGTAGGCCTGTGATGATTCTAGCTGCCGCGTTCTGCTGTCTGGGGATCAGGTCCTGGCGAGAAGGAGAGGCGAAGGGGAACCATGCAGGGCTGGCAAACGTAGCTGCGGGGCAGGCGAAGGTCCTGTACGGCCGGGGCTGTAGGATTGCCTCTGTGAACCCTCACCCAGTCCCCGCCAAGGCGCGAAGCACATTCAGCCTTTTCCCCAGCTTTCTGGCCGCCGTCTTGCAGTGGGAGGTGAAGCGCAGCTCAGCGTCAATCGTTACCCCAAGGATGGTGATGGTGGGCTGGAAAGAGACTGGCGTGCCTTTGAGCTCGTAGGGTCGGCGCCCGGGACGTTCTTCTGGGACCTTGGCAGTTCCACGTCGTCACCAGGAGAGCTGCAGTCTTGTCCTTGGCGATGCCAACTTCGTTCTCGTCCGCCCGGGCTGAGAGTCTGTCCAGCGCTCTCTGGGCCACGCCTCCAGCGTCGCCGAGGAGGAGCTCAGAGCCTGTCGCCGTGATGGTGAGGTCGTCCGCGTAGAGCGTGGTCTTGGCCTCTGGAGCGGCAGCAGCGATGGCCGCGGGGAGGGTGCTGCAGTGCAGGTTCCAGCACACGCAGCTCAGTGGAGAGCCTTGAGGCAGCCCCGCGCTGAACACTCTGCTGGGTGAGACGGAGCTGTTCCATCGAACCCGACCTCTTCTGTCAGCCAACCAGGCTCCCATCCACTTGATCCAGTGCGAAGGGGCGTCGGCGGCGGCCAGCGTACGGAGGAGTCCCATACGCCAGACGCGATCGTATGCAGCCTCAAAGTCCACTGCTAGAACCACAGTCCTCTCTGCCGGCTTGACCTTGCTCAGACTGGAAAACGCTGGCTGGATGATGGACAGCAGGGCATCCGTTGCGGAGCGCCGTGGCATGAAGCCCGCCTGCTGAGGCGGAATTGCCCCCGTCGCTGCAGCCCAGTGCTGGACTCTCTTCGTCAGCATTGACTCTAGCACTTTCCCAACACAGGATAGGAGCGCGACTGGTCGGTAGCTCTTGATTCTGTCCACCGGCTTCCCCTTCTTCAGTAGCGGCACGATGACAGCTGTCCTCCATGGAGCTGGGAGCTTGCACCCCAACCAGCCGCGGTTGAGGGAGGGACAGGAGGCAGCGGCGACCTGAGGGCGGAAGGATTAATGACAGAAGTAAGAGGCAAAGACTGGAGCAATGAAGCCAGAATGAACTGGAGAGGCGCTGCTCTGCTTCGTGCTCCTCCTGGGCTTGCGAAGGGAGGGTGTTGGCCAGCGGCTCCTTGACTGCTTTCTGGAACTGCACTGGCAGTGTCGCATCTTCTCCGCCCCATTGCAGCTGTGAGGCGATGCAGTTGGTGATGAGGTCGCCATTGGGGGTGAAGCGGTTGCGCATGACGATGGACTCGATGGCCGTGAACTGGCAGAAGGACTTGGGCAGCGTGCAGATGCTCCCCCAGTCGAAAGGAATGCAGCGCAGCTGTGAGCCATCCGCCAGCTGTGTAGTCTCGACTGTGTGCTTGAAGTGGCCCAGGAGCAGGCAGGCGAAAGGCTGCTCTTCTGGTTGCAGGTTCCAGGGGTGCTCCTCCAGCTCTGGGATGTCGAACTTGCAGGCGTGGCCATACTTGGGGTACGTGCGCTGGCCGGCGAAGAATTCTTGGATTCTCCCTTGGTAGGACATCTCATAGCCAAAACGCAACTGGGTGTATACGGGGTGCGGCCTTTGACCTGGAAATTGAAATTTCTGCGTCCCAGCCCATAGTGTAACACGAAAATTGGCAAGTAGGTTCAAATCTTTATTATTTATTTACAAAAAAAAATTGCGGCTTAAAGTAGAATTGACAACAGTTGTTTTTGTAAGGTCACCAAGATGCACATCGACAGTGAAATTTTTTTCAGCTATTTTTGAGGCTTGATTTCTTAAGCCCGATCGGAGCCCAAATTTAACACAATTTAGTTCCAAGTGCCCTTAATTACATATAACTCCGGTCCCTCAGTGCTCCCTCTGTCGATCAGCTTTCGGAATACACCACACTTTCCCCCTTTCCTAGGGTTAAGGCCCAAGAGCCGCTCCAGCTGGAGAACGCTATGAAATCATGGAAAAAAGAAATAGATTGTTTTACTTCGAAGACTGTTTCTCAACAGAGGGAGCACCTAGACAGATAATAATTTATATGTAAGTTAAGGGCACTTAGAACTAAATTGTGTTAAATTTTGGGCTCAATCGGATATGGTGGGACTAAGAAATCAAGCCTCATAATCAGTTGAAAAACATTTCACTCTGGAGGTGCATCGATTTGTGAGTGACCTTACAAAAACGACTGTTTCCCTGATTCTACTTAATGAATTAAGCCGCAATTTTTTTTGCAAATCAATGAGGGTTGGAACTACTCCCATACCAAATTTCAACTTTCTAGCTTATTGTGGGCTGGAGAAGTAAAAATTTTAAATTTCGTCAAATATAGGGCGCAATCTGGCAGTATTGCTGCAGCACATCTGCAAAAGACATAATTAAATGGTCCTTGCAAACTTGTGTAACATGCGAAAACATATTATGGAAAATAGAGAATTATTGGAATGTAGAGAAAATTAGCATACAAACCAAAAAGCAATTCATGACTATCCATATCAATAACAATTGTCATTGCATCTTTTTCCGAGGCATATTCGATGGAGGAGGAACACCGATGGACTATATAATCGTTTGGTCAGCAATAAATAAACCTTTACACAAAAACAAAGCTACATCACCAAAATTTCCTGGTACTATTGATTTAACAAAGTCGCACCAACAACTTATGGCCAACACGTGTTTGCGTAATACCTTCCAGCTCTTGGGAAACGCATAGGTTATGGCTAGGTTTTTTCAAATAAATGAATAAATTTTTATTTCGTCAGAAAACTAATTTAACTGCTTAACAATGAAAAAGGAACAACAGTACAGGTTGAAATATTGGATTGTATGTGGATGGATCGTTTCTGCTTCTTTTGTATTAATTCTAGGTATTCTTATTGTGTGGCTTGCATGGAACTGTTATCCTCATACTACTCCAATATTCAAGTTTAACATGACACATTTTGCGCAAAATTGAACCTTTTATTATTGCTGTTAGATTATGATTTTTGACTAGCTGATTTTTAAATGACTGTTGTTAACATTTATTCATAGATTAATGTGATTGCAACAAGATTGCAACATACCTGTAAACATGATTTTATTGTTCAACCTTTCTACCCAAAAAAGTAATGTTTCAAATGCCCCAGGACCGGTTCCACCCCTCCTAATCGTTCTAAAACGTTATTACCTTTCAGCAAAAAAGTTTGTCAAAATCCGTTGAGAATTCGCCATTTCTCAACATACCCCATTTTTCAAACTTTCTACCCAAAAAAGTAATGTTTTAAATGCTCCGGGACCAGTTCCACCCCTCCAGATCTTCCTAAAATTTTATTAACTTTAAGCAAGAAAAACTTTGTCCAAATCCGTTGATAATTCTCCATTTCACAACATACCCCATTTTCACCTTTCTACCCAAAAAAAGTAATGTATCAAATGCTCCGGAACCAGTTCCACCCCTCCAGATCTTCAAAAATTTTTATTACCTTTCAGGAAAAAAGTTTGTCAAAATCCGTAGAGAATTGAGCCTTTTACAGTATACCCAAATTTTCAACCTTTCTACCCAAAAAAGAAATGTTTCAAATGCTCGGAAACAGGTTCCCCCCCTCCAGATCTTCCTAAAATAGGATTACCTTTCAGGAAAAAAAAGTTTGTCAAAATCCGTATATATATATATATCTGCAAGTGCTGGGCACGGGCGAATTCTCAACGGATCTGGACATAATTCCCTGAAAGCTATAATGTGCCGCTTGGATCCTGGCTGGAGCTGGTGCCGGACCGATTAGAAACATTACTTTCCGAGTAGGAAAAAGTTTTTCCCGAAAATTACCAATTTCCTCTGTAGCATCTGAACGGCTGAGAATTGCACACAACACTTGAGTTTTTTTGTTCACAAGTCGTATATAGCGGTTCGAAATCTGTGCTTGAGACTTTTGAAAATAGTTGAGAAACCACAGACTTTTCCCTTTCAGCGAAAATTCAGCTCCAATGTCTAAAATTGCACACAAGACTTGAGTTTTTTTGTTCTTCACAATCCCAAGTGCTGATTCTAAATATGTGCTTACTTTTGAATTTGTTTAGAAACCACAGACTTTTCCTTTTGAATAGGCAATGTTCACCCTCACAGGCAATTTTTTCTCCCTTAATTTTAGGATTTTGCCACATGTTAAGGTGCTCCGCGGTCACTTATTGCGCTTTGCGCCATATACTTGTTCTATCGGAAACTGCCTGGCAACTGTTAAGATTTGAACAGAAGGCTTGCGTTTATTTGTTCAAACATCATATATACCGGTTCCAAATATGTGGTTACTTTTGAAAATAATTCAGAAACCACAGACTTGCCCTTTTAAGTGACAAACTATTACTTTTCTGCCAATTTATATCGCGATCACATATATATACATTCTAACGAGTATACTTGTTTTTACATACTGCTTTACAACACAACTTAGATCACTATACGAAAACAGAAAAACAAAATTAATGTTTTTTCGCATACAGCCCTATACACGTATATACCTATATGAACACAAAAGTTAACTACTCCTCAATATACTTGTGAGCGGTACTTTGGGGTGTTCCGCGGTCAAAAACCAAAGTCTTCTGTTCAATTCTTAGCCGTTTAGCTGTTACTGCTTAATGCTGCTATTGGTAATAGTAAAATATTGTCACTCACGAGGGTAAGTCTTTTGTTTTCTCAGCCATTTTCAAGCAAAATCCCATACTTAATTAAAATCGGTATCAATGACTTGTGAATCAGAAAACCAAAGTCTTCTGTGCAATTATTAGCCGTTCAGCTGCTACTGCTTATTGATGTTATTGGTACAAGTGAAAGGTTGTCCCTCAAGAGGGTAAGTCTGCGGTTTCTCAACATTTTTAATATGTAAGC
>JASANA010004284.1:0-15476 GCA_030248095.1 Ptycholaimellus sp. GST1_10
GATCTAAGAGAAGCAATACGTCTGTTGTATGTATTTATTACTTGGTTCATTTAGTGCTGCTCTGGGCAAAGCATATTTAATGTTTGATTTATTTTTGTTTTTCTTATGTGCGTTGTAGTCACTGCTCACAACTTAGAAATCTTCCCGAGTTAATGAGTTTTTGTCGTTTTTTATGTTTTTGAGTTTTTGGCTTAGAAAAACGGGAAACAGTTACTTTTGTGTTCTTTGATTCTAGATTCCAGGTGTCTTTTCGTTTCCCCATGTACTTTTTACCACATTTGCAATTAATTTGGTATGCTACATTGGTACGCAGCATATAGTTGTGTTTGCTTTGGGGGCCTGCTGCCAAGCAAGTGCAATAGTTTAGAACCAGATGTTAGAAATCTTCTAATGTTATTTGGGCGTACTGTGTTTCTTTGTACCATTAGTGTTTTCTCATTGAAATATGGAGTTTTGACATGTATATATTTTCTTTCACCATTTACCAATTGGATTACTGTTTTCTCCTAGTACCGAACCTTGTAAATCGTTTTATTCATTAATGACATGGGATAGCCTTACAATTTGTATTTCTTGATAAGAGTGTATATTTCAATTTCTTATTAATAGTTGTTTACTAGTACTGTTTGGCTCTGTGGGTCTCGCTACACAGTGATGATAGTTTATATGACATGGGGGCACATGAATCAAATAGCATAACATAGTTTGTGTTGCATGGTTTACGAAAAACAGATGTGATAGTGTACAATTGATCCTTGCCATCATCATTCAAAATTATGCCACGTATTATGTTGATGACTAAGAATTGTAGACATCTATTCTGTTCCTCCTCCCACGTAACTTTTAGAGTGCTGCATTTTGGTTGAGGCAATGAATGAATGGTTTCGTTGGTTGTCCTCGTCTGTGATTACTATAAAAGAATCATCAACATATCAGTAATAGCATTATAATGTTATGCTCCTTTGCTTCTTGTTTAATGGCTGATTCCCAATGTTCAAAGGCCTACAAAGGGGAGTCGAGCTAGAACAGCCAAGACAGCTCCATCTTGCAGCGCCCAAGGTCATTGTCCAAGAAGCGCAAGAGCAAGAACGGCTTCGAATCCAGCGCAGTCAACAGGGACAGCCGCAAAGCCAGCAAAAGCATCACCTCATTCAAGACCAGCAGCTCTGTCAGGTATCCAGCTATGTGCAACTACACTGATGCCAGCTCCGTAATCACAAAGTACCAAAACAAGAATGACTCAGCCTCTGTCAGCAAAGACCGCAACAACAACTCCCGCCAATGTGCCAAGCATCCACTCAGCCAGGACACTCCACTCCAGCCCCCCCCCCACCCCACCAAGGTTACTTGCAATATACTCACTATATCCACCCATATCAAGGTAATCAAGGTTAGGCATCAAACATCACAGTTGAATGTCCAGGACATCATTATAGACACTGCCTGATGCGAATGAGGAGCATGTGAGCGAGGATGAAACGCAGTGGTGGCCCAAGTCTCCCCGCAAGACCACCAATCTGTTTCTTTCACCCGCGAAGTCAAAGCGATCCATTGCCCCTTAACGGGATCTCAAGGCACGCATCGGAAGCGTGGACTTCTACTTTCCCCAATACTCATAATAAGAAGCGTCAGAAAAAGTACAAGCCAGAATAGAAACGTTATCTGTGAACTGTGAGAACAAAATCGCAGTCTTCCTTTCAACCATTTCAACCATTTAGATTCACACTAAGTGAAACAACTTTGAAAGTGTCTGATTATGCTGATAGCATAATGTACTATATATCTCAGAATCTTAGTATGAAAAAAAAAAAAAAAAAAATATTCCACTCAGGGGCTTTGTCAGGGGTTTTTTAGCTGCCTGGATAGTTGAATGAGGTTTGAATTCATCTTCTGTAACATCAGATAATGACAATGATGCTGTTGAACAGGTTTGCATATTAAACCTTATTTCGCTGTCATATGAATTATTCAAAACTTTGCTGCCATTTGTTTGATGTAAGGAGGTTGAACAAAATTAGAATTAGTGAGATGTTTCAGAATGGGATGACACTAATTCGGTTGAACAGGCTTGCATGATAGAACTAATTTCGCTGCCATGTGAATGCTTTTAAGCCACTTCACAATTTACTTGATGTAGAGTAGTTTCCCATGTTGGGGAGTTTAGGACTTAGCTTTTGTCACTGTTATTTCCAGTGTACATTTCAAAAGCAAATATATGAATATCTTAGCAAGTTTAGAATTGGGGTAATACATTGAGGTCAATACAGTCTCCTAATATTGTTGACTTAAGAGCGGCACATTTAAATTCATGCATCAAAGATTTCCAGTTCTCATCTAAAATAACGAATTGATCATTAAGGGACCATTGAACGCTTGCAATTCTGATCAGTTCAGCCTAATTTACGGATTCAAAATGCAAGGATTGGCAGTAATATAGTTCATTCCTGAGGGTTTACATTCTTTGTTGATTGGATTGCCAGGTCTGAAATGAATAATGTTTTCTAAAATATGCATTTGTTATCTATATTATACGACATTACTTTTTTGTTCACAATTTATGTAAAAAATTGCACATGTGTGCTTACTTTTGAAATTTGTAGCAAACCACAAAATAAATATGACAGAAGCAATGGATATGCACTTAGCAGTCACCATTACGCTTTGCACTGTTATACGTTTTTTCATATTCAATTGGCAAAGCACAAGTTTTAGCATTGCCGTTGCATAACACTACTGCGTCATGTTATATTTTTTATTTATTAGGTTGCGCCATGTTTTCGCAGTGGTCTGTTTAAAAAATTGCACAAATAGCTTAATAAATATCCAAAACATCAAATAGCCCAATAAACACGAAGAAAGGTAAAAACAAACAACACAAAATGATGAATCAATATAATTGAGCTTAAAAAAAGGTTAAACTTGTGGATGGTGACCTTCCCAATCAGTTGGCCAATTATTTTGATCACATAGTTTCTTTCTTTCTTGTTCATAACAAATTGATGATATTGCCACACATAGAATGCCACCCATTACTAGAACACCTAATGTAATCCAAATTGATATATTCCATGGTGCTTTTTGCTCATACGTCATGCGATCATTGCAGCAAATTTGTTTATACTGGTATGTACAATATGCCATTTTTTGCGGAAGCATTAAGAAAATGAACCACATACCATTCTTTTTTAAATATAAGGTTTTCTGAATGTCAGTAGTCAAATCAAAGGTTTAGATTAATTAATGTTTGGTATATTAATTGCTAACCCTGGGATAATATTCTTAGCAGCTGTCCGCAGCCACACAATTTGCCTCGTCATGGCTTTACCATGGCTCAGAATTGATCTACCATGGTCTTCCTCACGGTGGGGCATAATAACGCAGGTGGTATATCAAAGCTCTTAAATAACTCACCAGTTCCTGACACAACGATTTATAAAACGCTGAAAAAAACAACAAGACTGAAACAAGCACCTAGAAAAGCCACAACAAAGACTTACACCGACCCCCCCCAAGAAGAACAAAACCGCCCAAAGCTATACACCAACCCCCAGGCATCTTGTCCCAAAATTTATATTCCCTTAAAATCACAGAACAACAAGACAAAGAAGATGGCACCAACCTACTAGTACTGAACATGTGTAACATTAGCCTAGATGAAGAGTGCATAAGGAACTTTATAACAAATGAGAGAATAATAGCAGCCCTTGTTAAGCATATGAGTTCAGATATGTGCATGGTGAATACAATACTTGAAAGCACAAGCCTCTATACACTACAATTCCGGAAGGTACTGTCAGAACATTCAAGCATGGACAAGAGCCAGATATCCTTATACATTTTCAGTAAATGCACAAAAGACAAAACGGCGGCCTTTACCTCATTAGTTAGCAAGAAACTAATCACACTTTATAAAAACACCTGCTATGAAGCTCCATTAGTAATGAAAATTGTTTCGTTTGACAATGCAATAAGCTACTTAGGCAAAAAACAATAACATTCATTAAGCAAAAGCCATCACCAAATGCAATAGACAACAAAAACTAACAAGGGCATAATATTTCAATTTTAAGATTTATAGGACATCTTAATTTATTTTATGTGTATTATTTAGTGAATTTAGAGTACTTTGTTTAGAAAATTAGAAATAAATAAAGCTTACATATGTATGTTTCCGTGACTACTGGTTACTACTGAACTGCTGCCCAAGAAATCGATGAAGAGAGCCAAGAAAGCAGCCACGTCCCAGAAGAAGTGTAGCGTGGAAAAGAAATGTTGCTAGACGTGCAAGGAATCCTACTCCAGCTACATCCACTCTGGCACAAACATCAACACCAAGGTCATGTCCATCAGCCTTCTCGTCATCTGCCTATGCTGCGCTTGGGCCAGTGCAAACTGCCCTTTTCCTTCAGTTGGTCTCAAGCTGCTTTCAAGCAAGGCGAGTATGGGCATTAGTGCGGAATGATGGGTGGAGTGCTGCGCTGCCCATATAAGGAGAAGCTGATGGAGTTCTGGGACACGCAGGGAGGCGATGGTATTATGCTTGTGGAGCTGGATGAGTGCAAGGAAGAGAAGAAAATGTTGAGCCTGTCAGGCAACTTCACCATTGAGTTGGTTTTTTGAGCCTAGCCATCATATAGCCTAGCTTGTAAACTAGAAATTTCCTGAAAACAAATGGCCATTGTTACAGGGTATGTTGTGTGAAGGTTGAGGAATCGGGCGGGGTGAAGTGATGGTGATGGGCCTTCTCGCCATTTGCGGTGTGATTGAGCTTATCATATGGATCGTTTACAAAGTGAAACAGCGTCACCAGTGCTGCAAACAGCCCTTCCATCAACCCCGCAACCCTAGCACCTTGGATCAATTGTGGCGTTGGTGTCTTTGTGTTTTCTCTGTTGCAGTATTTAAATGTGAGCAAACTTGCGCAGCAGTTTTGAAGGTGGAGGATGAAACTGGAGAGGGCACGCAACAGCTCATGGTGTTCTTCTATTCCAGTGAAAGCAAAAGAGATTGCTCGGTAGAGGCAGTTTCCATATCCTTCCACTTTCGATGGCGTTAGAAAGTCAAGAAGTGGTGGACATACGTTTTGAGATGGTCCTCTTATGTATTCTGGTCTTTTAGCCTGCTTGGATTGTTGTTCCAATTGACGGGGCGGATAGCTTGTAAGATGTTGCAATTGATGGGGCGGATAGCTTCTTTGAAACAAAATTACAAGACTCATGGAGCTCCATTTGAAAAGTCCATTTGCATTGCCTTTTCTAAAAGCTTTTATAGAATCATGCCAAGCAGAATGTTTGTATCTTTTAGCAGACCAGAGAAATGTACTTTTAAGTGGAGACACTTTTGAAGGGATAACTTTGATATGCCAAGTAACTGAGTGGAAAAACCAATTTTGGATAGAAAAATAACTTAAAGGAGAGAATAATTAGAAAGCCAGGGCATTCTTCTTCTTCCCTCTTCTTCTTACATAAAAAAAGTAATCGGTGTATTATAAATATTAAAAATAATAGTAATAGTAAAAAAGTAATGATAAAATAATGCAAAGTATAGTCATTCTAGCCATAAGCAGGGCCCCAAAAGATGAACCTGTATTTATCCAAACGATTTGTGCATTTTGGACTATAAACGGATGGCAGATGGCGTTTTATGTGGTCGGATGACTATGTCAACCTTTGATGATTATGACCCAGAGTATTGCAAAACAAGTATATGGCGCAAAGCGCAATAGGTGACCGCGGAGCGCTTACACCTTCACATGTAGCAAAATCCATAAATTAAGGAAAATTTCTGCTGTGAGGGTGAACATTGCATCTCAAAAGGAAAATTATGTGGTTTCTCAACCATTTTCAAAAGTAAGCACAGATTTGGAATCGTTATATACAACTTGTGAATCAAAAAACCAAAGTCTTCTGTTCAATTATCAGCCGTTCAGCTGCTACTAATTATTGATGCTATTGTCATGCATGAAAGTTTGTCACTCAAGAGGGCAAGTCTGTGGTTTCACAACCATTTTCAAAAGTAAGCACAGATTTGGAATCGTTATATACGACTTGTGAACACAGATTTGGAATCGTTATATACGACTTATGAACAAAGAAACTCAAGTCTTCTGTGCAATTATCAGCCGTTCAGCTGCTACTAATTATTGATGCTATTGTCATGCGTGAAAGTTTGTCACTCAAGAAGGCAAGTCTGTGGTTTCTCAACCATTTTCAAAAGTAAGCACAGATTTGGAATCGTTATATACGACTTGTGAACATAAAAACTCAAGTCTTCTGTACAATTCTCAAGATTACAGGAGCTACAGTGCAAAAACTGTATATTGCAATTTTCAAGCCTTTCTACCCAAATAAGTAATGTTTCAAATGCTCGGAAACCGGGTCTACCCCTCCAGATCTTCCTAAAATAGCATTACCTTTCAGGAAAAAAAAAGTTTGTCAAGATCCATATAGAATTCGCCCGGGGCCAGCATTTCCAGAAATACACACACATATATATATATATATGAGGACAAAAGTTGAGTAACCTCTATAGACCCTTCGGGCCGCTCCGCGGTCAAAAATGCCCAGTATAGTCATTCTTGCCAATTTCAAACTTGTGAACAGGGTTTCTTGCTCACAAATATGGCTCACTTGCTCACAAATATGGCAGGGTGGAAGTGGTTTTCTACACAGACATAAAACTTTTAATAACTTTTTCAGACATTAAGACTGCTCTCCCATAGAGCAGATTGTGGCCATAACTCGTGCAAAGACAGCTCTCACGTAGAGCAGATTGTAGCTACAATTTGTGCAAAGACTGCTCTCAAGTAGAGCAGATTGTGGCCACAACTCGTGCAAAGACAGCTCTCAAGTATAACAAATGGTGGCCACAACTCTTTCCAAAGACTGTCTTCTCCCGTAGAGCAGATTGTGGCCATAACTCGTTCAAAGACTGCTCTCACGTAGAGCAGATGGTGGCCACAACTCGTGCAAATTGTACTCTTAAGTAGAGCAGATTTTGGTCACAACTTTTCTACAAATAGTACTCTTAAGTAGAGCAGATTTTGGTCACAACTCGTGCAAATACAGCAATACGTAAGTTAACCAAAGCAGCAACAACATAGAATGTATTGCTTGCCCCATATTCACCTCCCCCCCTAATCATCTCCTACGCTCCCCCATTGCTCTCTTGCGCCCCTACTTTCATCATCTCTTCACTTCCCTACTTTTGTTCCTTGCTTTCTATCCTTCTCAAATATCTAGGTGGCGGTGATTCAAAATTGTACATAAATTGTAAAGCTGCATTGTTATTCTAAAAACCGGGTAATTTAAATCGTTGCTCTAAGATTTTCTTCATGACCTTGCGAACTGCGAACAATAAATGCGAACGACTTTGTGCCACATGTACACAAACAAAAATGAACAAAACAAGAGTGCTATGAGCAAATTTCACAACTACGTTTTGAATCTTACCACAATATGAGTTTATTTTATCTTTTTTTACCACCTGAACAATTGTATCAGCAAATGACAGAGACCATACTTCACTTCATTGGACTACCTCCAATTGCTTCCTGTCAAGCTGCTGCTCTGCTTTCATTCAGTGAACGTCACGCCTAGTATGCGCCAGTAAAATAAAGCGAATGCAAAGAGTAAATGCCTCGCAAGGATACGAGAAAATAGGCACCCGTATCCACAACTGAATTCTGACCACTATGCGAGGATCGGCGGCACGGTCCAATGAGCTGAGCTCTTTGTTCAGGCAGAGAGTAACAGGGGTTGGCGAGCGTGGTTGGGTTGGGATGGGCAAGCAGAGGCAGCCATAAACCGCCTTCACCTGCCCCAAGTAAATGCTTATTGATAGTCGCAATGCCTCGCAGTCCATACTATTTATCACCAGTTCCTGGAATCCATAAAGCACAGTCCTTCAGTACCTGGTAAAAGCCTGGTAAAAGCAGCCTATCACCTGCATCAGCCACCCCATTCATGCCAAGTGATGCCTGACAATTCATGCCAAGCAGTGGGCAGCATCGGGATGGTGAATGCTCATGTGTCAATGACAAATTTAGTGCGTCACTGCGGTTGGACCGCTTTCCCGCTGCCGTCAGCCGTGCAATGAATGCCTGGAGCAGTTGCAGACCCGCCGTGACTCTTCCAAGACTACTCTGGCCAAGAAGTGGTCTGCCAGGCCCCACTTCGCCAGCTCACCAACATTTCGGGCGTCAGCGCTCCGGCATTCTTGCAGCCGTCTGCATAGTGCTCCTATTGCAGGACTGCATGGCCATCTGCTTCATGGACCCTCGCTACGCCATCATCACCTGGCCTCCGGCCTCATTCACTGCTCCCTCTTCGCCTAGCCATACAACCTCCTGCCCACCAACGACAAAAGTAGCCGCGCCCTCAGCAGTGCAGAGACCTCTACTGTCTCTGTCCCACCTCTTTGGCCGCCCCCCTGCTTCTAGCAGTGACACTGCCTGGCAGATCGTCGCCAGCAGAGTGAGTCCCAGCTGAGTGGTGAGTGTAACGGCACCTGCGGACCTCGAGGCTGCGTCCTCCTTCCTCCTCCAGTCCAGCCCTCCCTTCCCTTCCTCTCTGCTGTCAATCCCCTGCTCAGCACTCACAGAACGCTGAGCGGTGTGAGGCACTACGGCCAGTGCGTGGAGGCTTGCATGCGCAATGCGTGAGCTGAAAGGGATGGGAAGGATGAGAAGGAGCGGTAAAAGAGGCTGCTGCAGGTTCTGCTGGTCAGCCACGCTGAAGGAGACGAGCAACGTTTGCGAGATTATCCGGCTCCCGTTCGACGCCGTGTATAGAGAGCCCTGCTCGGAGTGCTGCAGGCGTACTCTTATCTAGTCTTATACTTATACTCTCTTTTCATCACCACCTCCAACTCCCAAGCGCACCTGGACATTTTTCCATTCCACTAGGCTCTTTTGATGATCAATATTCCCTTTGCTTTGACTGTATACTAACTTTTGAATTTTTTGTTTATCTCGAGTTTTTTTTGCAACAATTTATGTCATTCACGCTCTTAACAACAAAATCTATTTTACATTGGTTTAAAAAAGAAGTGTCCGGTATCCAAAATAAATCTGAATGACAAGCTTTTACGAAAAATGACCCAGCAAAGCCCTTCGATTAAAGCCCGCTATATTGTGAAATTCGCAAGTTAAAAGTGTTTGAGTTAAAATTGTGAATTTAGTTCTAAAATTTTTGAACATTTATTAATGCTGCTCATAAATTTGTGTCCGCTTAGAATGAAGACTTTATTTCGTCTAAGACAGTCAAAATGATGTGTTGACAGTAGCGGACACAACTAGGAATAACTTTTTCAAGGCATGTTCATTGAGCGATTCAGGGCTGGATCCTGGATACGTTGGCGATGAAGGCAATGGCCTCGATGGCCGTCTTCAGCTGCGAATTTTCCCGATCCCTCTTCAGTGAGCTAAGAAATGCCAAGCGCCAGTCCTCCTGCAAACATGGGGCTAAAAACCGGCCACAAGTGACTTATTGCTTATGGCTACAGATGGCTCTTTTAGGCCAAAAATTTGTTTCGCATCATTATTTTTCTCGTAAAGTTTTTCTTAGCAAGCAACTTTGTATTCCGTACTGA
This sequence comes from Ptycholaimellus sp. GST1_10, assembly GCA_030248095.1. Taxonomy (NCBI): domain Eukaryota; kingdom Metazoa; phylum Nematoda; class Chromadorea; order Chromadorida; family Chromadoridae; genus Ptycholaimellus; species Ptycholaimellus sp. GST1_10. The sequence continues at coordinate 9,592 of JASANA010004284.1, forward strand.
ATCGTATGGAATATTTTGCTTACCAGTTTCTGGTTGGTGCTGGAAACTGCTCCAGCTGTCTCCAGCTTTTTTTCGCCGATTGGCTTTGAGACGGCTGTTTCATTAGCACTGCTACCCTGCAAATACTGTTAGGCATCATTAAAGGGGAAATACCCAGGTCAGGCACCATCACCGATTCCGCTCATATTTTTTTAAATGAAAGGTGTTACCATGATAAACTTGCAAGGGTATAACGTTTTGGCCAAAAGGTCCCTGTTCCAGAATTAAAAATTCCTAAAGTTGCCTATGCTACAACATGGGGGAGGGCTCAAAAAGACACAAAAAAAATTATTAAAAATAATTTTCATTAGGGATAACACGGGATAACACGAGGTTTAGTGTATTTTGATGCGAGACGTTGATTTAGGTCAAAAAAAGGAGTCAAAAATGAGGGCGCTGAAGGGCGTGGCCCAAAAACCGACCAAATTTTGCAAATTTTGACACTGGGTATTTGTTTAATTGCCCATAACTCCTGCTATACTAAACCAAATTCAATGATTCGACCACGGTTGGAACCGTCTTAACAAGCGCTAAAACTTTGGTCAACAGACCAAAGCTCTCAATACAAGTTTTGCATAAGCATTTCAGAAAAACTGAAAAAAAAATGATTTAATGGCAAATTTTGATGGGGTCAAAATTATAAAAAAAAAATTTTTATTAATATAGACTTATTATTATGAATATGGGTCAATTTTGGGGCATACATTTCAAAAATCGGGGCCTCAATTGCATATAAAATTTTTAAATAATGAAAATGTGGAAAAAACCTCGAAAAACTACCAAAAATGACCATTTTAACAAGTTTTTGGGCTGCGTGCGCCACGGTACATTGATTTTGCCCAATTTTTGTTGCTTAAAATATTGATTTTGGTTATTTTCTGACACTGTTCAGCGGAGAAAAGTGGAGAATTAAAATTGGATTTTTCATGAATTTATTTCATTTTATCCCTATGCTACAACACATGAAATGTTAAAAATTTTTTCTCAAACAAAATACTTCAAAGTAAAAAAACGGCTTAAGCGTGCAAGCTTACTTTGGTGTCCCCTAACTAGGAAAAAAATTTTATGGAAATCCGAGGGGGTGCATTTTCGGTGACTATTCCTTTAAGTTAATCCGGTGCTTACACGTATTTTCTAGCTTTGCTTGCTTCCCGGGATCACTGCCGAAAACTGCTCGAAATGGAAACGACTTGCCTGGATAGCCAAATTTTGCCAGTCCCAGACGATGTTTAATACTCTTCTCGCGCCAGCCCAATTCATACTATGGCCATGGTCAAAAATGGAACAAAATAAACTTTGTTTAGTAACCTGCTTTGTGGGGGCATTTCGGCATGGAACGTTGGCAGTTTTCTTCAACGAAGAGGAGGAGTTGATAGAGTTTTTGTACGTCTGGAGTTCAGTGTACGTTCGCCGACCCTTTTTCACTTCCGACAAATCCTTGTTGCCGCATTCAAAGCTTACAATACAGGGTTGCTTTTTTGTATCCGGGAAAAAGGGGGCTCAAACCGTTCTACGGACTCATAGTGATCCACCAGGTTACATAAGTACATCTTAAAATAGCCGCTCTGGTGCGCCAACTCGTTACGAACTGAAAACGGCCAAAGTTTGCGAGTAAAGGTATTATGAAGGAGAGACACAAATTAGTCATTTGCTTTGATGTTCACTTAAATTTTTGGGTCATTTCTCAAAATACTTTATGGTCCTTGACTAAGAGAGGGACGTGCATTACATTCCGTTATCACTTGGCCGCAGTCGTTGTAAACGTAAATTTTCCGCACGGACGCTGGGAAAACTGGACAGCGCCTGTAGCACTGAAAGATGTCTCACGGCACTAGCAGAATAGACCTAGCCTCCCTGCTCACTTTTTCCAAGGACAACTTTTTCTTTTTTAAAACTATCCCTGCCCTGCAGCGGCGTTGGCAACAAAGCCAAATTTTTACCATCCGAGAGGAAAGGAGTCGAAGTAGACGACTGAAAATCCATCCAGAAAGCCGGTGCTGTTGAAAAGCGATACGCTGCCACACACCAACTTCCGCTGCAATCAACTGCATATAACTTCAGTCCAGTTTGAGACGCAAGGCATCCGCTTACAAACCTCATTCTCGTGTAGGTAGCATTCACAATTCTCGCAGTTAATAGGTGGGTTTGGGCTCTGTGTCTGAGCAGCCGTGAGAGCTAAGAAGACGGAAACGATATAACAGCGAAGCATCTGCAAGTTAGTAAAATGATGGCATCCATCGTTCGAGCTCAAGAAATGTTTATCCCTAAAGCTTCAAACTGGTACTCAAGCTAACTATGAACAAAAGGGCCTGCAGAACAGCAGCGCGCGAGAGAAAACGAATTGGTGGGAGGCAGTGCTAAGCCATAAATTACCACTTTTTCGAAAGCAGCTGCTCGTCAAACTTTTTCCTGAGAGGCATTACGCTCCTATTTTCGTTACATTCGCTAGGCCCAGATGGCTAAAATCTAGCTTCTCGTAGCCTCAAGCTCTTCAGTTGTTCGCATTTGCAGCAGAAGTCTTCAATGCGAACTTTGCTGTCCACAGTGGAGGTCAGTGCATGCATGTTTTACAGGCCCAGCCAATAGCTTCTTTTCGCTGCCACGTCTCCAAAGCCGCTCTTGAACTCAGCCCAGCTTCGTCTGAAATCCAGATTGGGATCTATTTTTTTCGAAGGCTCGAGTTTATGCTGAGAAAGAAGGAGCAGCCTACCGGCGTAATCCAAACGAAAGTGAGATCACGGCATCAGTGAAGTCAGAGCATATGGTAGGCAGGTGAAATCCTGCAGCAGTGCTAGCTTCTCAGTAGGTGCGGGCCTCAGCGAAAAGTCGTTCCCTCCCGCCACCAGCAACATCCTCTGTCATTCGGTTCCAGAGCCCGCTGACCCTGTGAGGCCAGAATGCCTCCAAAGCTGAGACCCCTGCTGGAGGGGCTTCCAGATGATGCCAGCCTCTGAGAGCACCGAAATAGCGACTAAAATAAATGCGGCTGCTATGGAACTAGATCTGAGCTGTAGCTTCCTGGGAGCTGAGGAAGGTGAAATTGGCGGGGCAGGGAAAGGTTAAAGAGGGAGGTGAAGAGGCTGAGGTGGCTGAGGCAGAGAAGAGGTGGGATGCGGCTCAGGTGGCCTCAGAGCCATGTAGCAGCAGTTAATTAGGAGAATCGCATTTCAAGATTTTCCAGATTTTCAGCATTTCAAGATTTCGCGCATTTCAAGACTTTCCCACCCTAGCAAAGCGCACCGTCCCTTATAGCCTGCTTGTGGGGAGCGAGTGTTGGTTCTGCGAAACGCAAAGAAGGCAAAAGAGCGTTGAACTTTTTCTAGTTTTTTTTTTAATTTTTGCGGCTTTTTAATTAATTTTGTCTGAAAGAATGCCCGCCCATTCATGTTTGGCTGGCAATGAATGTAGGTGAGGCCAACTAACTGTTGGATGGTGGTGTAACCCCCAGCAGCCATATCGCAGTAGACTAACAGGGTTCGCGCGATATTAGAAGAAAAAGAAGAAAACAGCCGTCGCTCCCTCGGTGATAAAAGTCTGGACAAGTTATACATGCCTGCCTATGGCAGTTTTCATTTTTTATTTCTTTTCACTCTTTTGCTCATTTCATCCCCGAAAGATTAAATATTTGCTTTGAAAACTATTCCTTTCACCAAAAACGCTCCTATTTGATGTCCGGTACAATGTCACATTATTTTTTGGATGATCAATGCCACCTTAGCAGGGCACAGCTTTATTTTTTGTGAGGCCGAAGACCGCCTAGGAGGGCAAGGCCATAGCGTAGGGGCCACTTTTCTTTTCTTTATCTTTTTGCGATAGTTTCTATTTGATTTTTTTAAAATAAAATCTAAAAAAAACCAGGTTTGGTCTCTTTCGCCCTTCAAGAACGTTTGGGCCTTTTCACCCTTCATAAATAAAACTCCGATGCAGGTGTACACAAAAATTTTAAATATAGAAGGTCTAAAAACCAGACGAAAAGCCGACGACCTGACTCAGGCCAGCCTAAAGTCTATCTACTGTCTAACTTGTAGTTCACAAATTCTGATAACGTTCCATTTGTGTTCGTACCATGCCATGATCTGTTTACCGTCTACGTTGAATTCGACGTAAGGCGAAAAAAGCTCCATAGGGCGCAGCGCCTATGCACTGCGCTATCATTTATCAAAACTCTGCTATTCGACATATGCTGATAAGACACCGTTCAGGGCGCATAAAAGCTTTGCAAGAGCCAGTCGCATTGGCAAGACTGAAAGAGTGGCACTTCGTTCGGCCTCCTCCTACTCCGTCTCGCAATCTACTTCTCTGCTTCATCCTTTACTCAGCAGTCACCGCGGAGCACTACTGTGCCACAATGTGAGCGCCTGCCTTGAAGCGGGCTTTTTTTGCCCGGAAGCCAGCTCCTCTTGTCCGGTTGGATCTCAGGTACGTGGACAAGGACCAAGGCAACAGCTGGGAGAGGTTCTGCGGGGAGGTGAGCTGGGTGGGCAGCAACTTCAACGACCAGATGACTTCGGCCTGCCTGCACTGCTCCTCGCCCTGCATTTTCATCGGCTACGAAGATAAGGACTTTGAAGGCTGCCGCTACACAAATCACGGTTGAAGGGCAGTTGGGGTCATTTAGCTTGAATTGAAGCCTTTTGCAGGCTCCGACGGAAAGTGCTTCAATGTTGACGACTATTTCAACGACAAGCTCAGCGCTGCTTGGATCGTCGGCTACAGAGAAGACGGCAGCTACAAGGTTACCAGGAGGCAAGGGGTCGTAGTTTTCATACCTGTGGAGATCTGAGCTATATAGACTATAAGAAGAGTGGCAGCCGAATTAGCTTCCTCAGCTTTTCACCTAAAGCTGGCAACAGTAGTAGAAGAGTAATGAATGAAATTTCAGTTGCCTCTACTGCGTGGAGGACCAGCCTTTGCGACCAATGTGACAGTGGTAAAGAACGAGACTGCCATTGAGCTGGACAAGAACCTGGAGTTCATCGACCTCAACTGATTGACCGCCTTCCTGTTGAATACCATTTATTTTGCCATCACAAGCGACTGATTTCTTATGTCATTGGTGCTAAACATTGTTTTAACAAATCTCCGCTTTGCATTACTCTTTACAAAAAGGCACGAACAAACACAAAATAAGGAATTGAATGCAAAAGCCCGCCTTGGCAGGGATCCCAAAACTGCGCATACTTGCTTCCACCTGCAGTGCGCTAGATAATCACTTGGCGGTGACCAAGAAAAGTTTCGACAGATCTTTCATAAAAAAGTTTAAAAATATGGATCCAAGTGCAATATTCAGCCTAGTGCTCATCTTCTCTTGGCTTGCCCATCTTTGGGAGCTCTACCTTTCCTGGCGACAGGTTATTTAATTTTTCTAAGACTACTGCTTTTTGTTGCGCTGGCGTATTTTGTATTGCACGAAAATTAATAGAAAATAAAATACTAAAATTTTTACTTGCTTTTACAATACTTTCAATGCTCAATGCAAATTTAAGCTGTACTATGATTATGCCTGTGAGCTTCAAAAAGGGGTTAATTTAGGTCTAGTTGGTTCGTTTTTCCGTGCGCTGGTGCTTGCTTGACAGTGCTCTTTGATTTCAATTTGCTCACCTTGCCACCAATTGGCAGTACCGGAAATATGTGGAGATCGAGACGGTGCCAGCAGAGGTATCGGAGGTGATGGACCAGGAAACCTTTGCCAAAAGTCGCCTATACAAAATCGATCGCTCCCGCTACCACTTCGTCTTCAGCATCTACGAGCAAATCCAGGACACAGTCTGCCCTCTCTGTTCCCCGGCTCATCTTTTTCTGCATTCATAAATCTAAAGGCCATTCTTGCGCTCGGTCTCATCCCC
>JASANA010004285.1:0-32010 GCA_030248095.1 Ptycholaimellus sp. GST1_10
TTCACCCCAAAAAACTCCTAAGTCCCAGACCCCATTTCTCAAGAAACATCATTTGCATGGGTAGCCTTATTGTTTCAAATCAATAGATGGCCTTTGTATTTATCATTTATGGATTAAGATTACTACCCACCTATTAGAGAGAGTTTGCTGCTAGCCAATATTACAAGGGGCGGCAGTTCACCTCATGGGTTCAGCCACTTTGTGCAAATGAACCCCATGTGATACTAGTAAATTTGGGCATACAATTTAAATTGGTTGAAAATGCATAAATTTTTAAAACTCTAGTAAATAAATATGTAATGGTAAGCAATCTTTGCTTCGCTGTCAACTATTGTGCTTTGTGCCAGTATTTTACTTTTAGAAAGTAGGAAAATATATGGCAACAGTTGCTGGATGCATTGTCTCTATGCAGACAGGGCGAGGTTTAGAAATGCCGTTGAAACATTAGGCCCACGGGACTTACATCTATCTATCTATCTTCATCTTACATACATACATCTACTTGATGCTACCGCGTCATTCGTGTTCCGATCAAAGAACCTTATCAAATTTAAGATCTAGCATTATTTGAGGCTATACCGGGGGGGGGGGGGGGGGAACGAAGTCTTCGTGGTTTTTACTATTCATTAACTCTGCACAGGTTTATGGTAGAACGATAAAAACTGGTACAGAGGCACACCCAATAGTGGACGATGTACCCCTATAATCTTGTGGCAAAATATTAATTATTGAGCTCTCGGCGCTGAATTGAAACATTGGTGCAGTTTGTATGTTTAAACATAGGGTTTGGAATTTCTGAAATGGAGTGATTTTACAATTTTGACTGCCACAGAGTCAATAATTATTTTAATTACTCGCCGTTTTAGGTCATCATACAGTATATCTAGGACTAAATTGTGGCCAAGTTTGGTCAAAATATATGCACCCATTCTTGAGTAAAATATGAAAGAAGTTTCCGCGAAGACTTCGTTCCCCCCCGGTAGCAAATTTTGGAGAAAAGAGACCCACATTTAACCTGTCCATGGTACCAGATATAATAAATAGATCCCATTCATTTTTGCACAGCGCTCAGAGACTGGCCATTGGGGCAGACTCGGTCGTCGTCGCAGAGCATCTGCTCGTAGAAGAACTCGCAGATGCCCACCGCCTTGCTTCCGCAGAAGTCGTCGTCAAGAGGAAAATGTGGGAAGGAAAGTGAGAGGAGAGGTTGATGTGAAAGTTGCAGGAAACATTCGCTGCAGTTGCTCCAGCGTTGCACCCCTACTGCTACCACCAAGGTTCTAGCCCCAGTCGTAAACTTTAGCTTCCCACGGGTAGGCTTCCCTTGGCTGAATTGAACTCGATTAGGAATGGGATTGACTGGCTCGTGCCGGATTGACAAGAATAACATGAGGCGTATCTTTGGTTCTCATCATGGGTGGGTCTATAGCCCATCTGCCTCATACCTAAGTGGCAATTCAAAAGGCTTTTTCTAGACCAAAACTTTTATGTGTATTCTGAACCAAAATTTTACGAGAAATTTGCTGGCGATGCTCAATTCACACGTAGACTTAAAATTTTGAGAAAACTCAATGATTTACTTCAATTTTTCAATTTATTGCATTGATTAGGTTTTTAGATAAAATATGAAAATTTTTGGTAAATTTTTTATCTAAAAGTTATTGGCTCACCTATTGGCTAATGTAGATGAATCGATCCATGGCCAATTTGAGTACTTTTGGAGAAACAATAGGTCTGAAATTTTAAAATCCTCCCATCACAATTCAGATAAAATCCTATTTTTCTAAAAATGCTAATTGACAAAAAAATGCTTCAATTGTTCTGCAGCAATGACGGGTCTGATGGGCTCTGGCGGCGGGGAGGAGGCGCGTCTGAAGTCTGAACCCCGTCCTGCAGGCCCTCGTCCCACCCGAGCACGCATCAACTTCGACCTGTCCGGCTTCATCTCCGGCGCCAACATCGAGACCTACCTGCTGGAAAAATCCCGCGCCAATCGGCAGGCCGTCGACGAGCGCGCCTTCCTCATCATCTACCAGTTCCTCCAGGGCACTGCGCCTGACGAGAAGAAGGCTAGTTGAGCTGCCTGCTGCCCCAGCTGATGTTTGACTGAAGAAATAAATTTTGAACACAAAATTCCACTCCAATTGTGTTCCGTTGGCAGCTTGGCACTAGCTTTATATGTTCGTAAAAATATACATGGAGCAGATTTTAATCTAATATTGCTCTTGGCTAACGGTTTCAGAAATTCTGTTTCCCATCTGAAAAGGTTCGATTGATTTTGGCATCCTACGCAAGAGCTTTCGAGACGCAATGAAGATGGCCAGCAATTGAGTGTGACTGGGAAAGCAGGGCTTCCTGCTGGAGGACATGAGCAGCTACCGCTTCCTCAGCCACGGCTACATTGCCCTGCCCGGCGTGGACGACGGCCAGGAGTTCCTCCAGACCATCAAGTCCGTGAAGATGATGGGCTTCCTGGACGAGGTCCCCCCTGTCTTTTTACTTCCCCACCGTCAGAGTGACTAAAGAGAAACATTTGAAGGAGTGCTGCGAATCGTGTCGGCAGTGCTGCGAATCGTGTCGGCGGTGCTGCACTTCGGCAACATGCGCTTCGTGCAGGAGAAGAAGTGGGACCAGGCCATGTTCAGAAGCTCTGCCACCTCCTCGCCCTCCCCGTCACCGACCTCACCAAGGCCTTCATCCGCCCCAAGATCAAGGTCACTAGCTGCTGCTGCTGGCGCCCTAGGGGCTCTGAAGGAAGGGGTTTCAAGGTGGGGCGAGAGTTTGTGCACAAGGCGCAGAACGCGGAGCAGTGCGAGTTCGCCGTGGAGGCCATTTCCAAGGCCTGCTACGAGCGCATGTTCAAGTGGCTGGTGCAGCGACTCAACAAGGTTGGGCGATTCTATCCGAAAGCCTAGAACATATTGAACACCTTCAGAGCATTGCTGAGGCTACGTTTGAAGCTGTTGAAATGTTCTCCTTAAAATCTCATCATTGAATCAAATTAGAATTGGTTATTTTCTTATTAAGTCAAGCAATCAAGCTAAGCAATCAATAAACTAGTGCAAACATCAGCTTTAAAGTTTAATTGAAACATCTGCCAGCCGGGTTTGACAGGCTCTGGACCGAACGAAGCGTCAGGGCGCCTCCTTCATCGGGATCCTGGACATCACCGGCTTCGAGATCTTCACCACCAACAGCTTCGAGCAGCTCTGCATCAACTACACCAACGAGCGCCTCCAGCAGCTCTTCAACCACAGTCCAACCCCTCCCCCGCCCCTGCCTTTGTGAGCTTCAAGGAGAGCGTAATTGCAGCAATGTTCATCCTGGAGCAGGAGGAGTACACGCGGGAGGGCATCGAGTGGAACTTCATCGACGTCGGCCTCGACCTGCAGCCCACCATCGACCTCATCGACAAGGTTCCCCCTTGCTTTTCTTGACACTTTTCTGGCTATTATTGGACAAAACTTACCTAGGAGATTGATGTTGCGGCAAAGAACTAAACATACCCATTTTCTGCTAGGCATAAGAACCAGCTGATTATCTTAGTAGTAGGACATCTTGACAGTAGAACATATCTGCAACAAGGATTGATTTCAATATCAATGTTAAGTTAAGTTAAGAAATTTTGAACTGACAACGTGAATGGTTTGCAGCAACTGGGCATTCTGGCGAGGAGTGCTTCTTCCCCAAGGCCACCGACAAGTCCTACGTGGAGAAGCTCAAGGTCAACCACAGCGGCCATCCCAAATTCATCGTTCCCGAGTTCAAGGCAAGCCTTCCTCATCTACACTCCTCTCCTTTAGCCCCCAATCAATCTGTCTAGCCTCTACTCCGAAACCTTTGAGACAAAAGCCAACGAGTGTTTGCAGTCGGACGCGGACCTGGCCGTGATCCACTACGCGGGACGAGTGGACTACAAGGCGTCGGCGTGGCTGATGAAGAACATGGACCCTTTGAACGAGAACGTGGTCCAGATCCTCCAGGCCTCCTCCGACCCCTTCGTCGTCAACATCTGGAAGGACGCTGAGTTCGCCGGCATCGGAGTTGATGATAGCAAGCAATATTGGTGATTATGAGAGAGTTCAAGTGAGCTAGATGAGCGAACGAGCAAAATAATTTGCGGTTGAATAGTTAATTTTTTAAATTTGATTGAATTGATTGGATTTTTATATACTCTTTGCTACTGCGCTGGTCTCTCGCTTTCTCAGAGCAAAGTAAGGCGCCAAATACCTTATGTTTCATCTGGCTATTAAACTCACCGCTTTTTTTGCAAACAATAATGAGAATGCTTCGTAATAGCGTGAAAAGAATAGAATCAAAATTGTTGACAGGAGGGCAGATCGGTGTTGTCGGAAGCCTGCTGGCCGCCTGCCAGTCCTTCAGAAGACAGCAAAAGCAGTGAAGATACTCTCCTTCTGGGCATTGCAAAGGGACAATAGGGCATTGCAGGCATGCGGAGCTGCGGCACCTGCCTCCTCAGCACTGGTACCCAAAGGTTGGCCAGAACCTAAACGTTTTGGAGGTCGATCAGAGGTTCGCACTTCTTCATCTTATTTTCTTCTTCCTTTTCATGCTCACGATTTGGCTCAAGGCGTAGTTTGGTTTGCAGCTAATTTTAGCTATTGCAACCCCAAGGCTTCAATAAATATGCTTTGCATGCTAGGCTATGCTTCATGGCCTTTGTGCCCATGTCCCATGGCCTCCGGAGCTCTGACTGCGTTGCCCTTTGCGGCAGACTTCCTATAGTCATGCAAAAATAAATAAGACCAATTGGAGATGGTGGCATTTTGTTCATTATTGATCATGTGCAGCCAAAAAAATCATCCAGGCTATCAACGTTAGTTTGACCAATAGATTGAATATTTAAATTTAGACGAATATGGGGTTCGTACTTAAGCACTGGCGACGTATAGGTGAAAGAGTGACCCACATTCAATCTGGCATCTTCCGAACCTTCAGCCAGTAAATAGTTGCTAAATAATTGTTACCATCGCAAAGCCAAAAATAAGTCTCTCTTCTCCAAAAATTGAAAATGCTCCAAGTCAAAAGTCAAAGAAATAAAGTACTACTACTGGAATCTGCTGCTTGGACTGTTGCATTTTGTTTTGGGCGCGCAGTTTAGAGTCTCTTTCCATGCGCGCCCAAAAACAAAATGCAGATTATTCAGCAGATTCCAGTAGTAGTACTTTTGTTTCTTTGAATTTTGACTTTCTTCCACTTTTGATATATCTGGTACCATTGGCAAGCCAAAAACAAGTCTTTTTTTCTTGCAAAAATTCCATTGCCCCGAGTTGAAAGTCTAAGAAATACATCAACTCCCTCACTCCTTCACTCCCTCGCGTCAGCCCAATTTATTTAATTGTTGCTTACATATGGCGAAGATTTTGTAGTAAATTTCCGGTGTAGGAGAAGCGCATGGATCCTGCGCGTACCCTTTAGCCCTGTATTTGTAACAATTGGGCGCTGAGGTTAGGTTCTAATCGGCAACTGAAAGTAGCCATCCTTTCGAGGAAAAAGTTGAGCATAATGCAACAAATCGTCGGTGTCCATTTCGTCATATTCGCAAATGTATACGTCACCATCTAGTAGCTGCAAATATTTTTATTAGTCCGTCCTGTCGAATAGGATATTTCAGTTGCAGAAACCGTGAACGAATCGTTACAACGAATTAGGCCTTCAATGTCATAAGGTCTCTCGGGTGAGCAGCTGTTTGCCACTAGACCAAAAACCCAAAATATCAACAAATACAATAATCTAGACATAATAGCGTTATGAAAAGAGCATCTGTGGTTTGGAAAAAACAAATGTCTAGACTTAAATAAATCCATTTACAAACTTTTTGATGCAAATGGAATGCTCTTTGTCAAAAGCATTCGTGCTTATGAAACCAGGAAATGCCAGGTTTTGTAACTTGAACTCACCAAACTCAAATTTTCACAAAATTTCCGCCTTCCTTCACGTTATGAGCTGTGTGAGTCCATTTCTGAATATGTTTTTGTCCAAATTTGGTGCATTTACATAAAAATGTATGGAGGTTTAGATTCTGCAATAAAAAGGGGTGAAAAATGTATGTCTACCCGTTTTCGCATGTTTTCGTATTAAGAAATTACTCATGAAATGTAGACAAATACCTGGGTGTAAACGCAGAGCTCTGTAAATCAGGCCAGCTATCCCAATTGGCTTGAACAATGATACTAGACGGTACAAAATTGTCTGCAGCAACTGGACAGATCTACACCAGGAACTCGCGACTAAAGCCAACACAAAGAGAAAAGCAAGCATCACAGCCGACTTCAGGACGCAGAAGCCTGAAAACTGGAATCAAAAACGACTCCCCAGCTCGCCGTCTCCTCAGGCCTTTCCTCGTTCGCGCGAGGCGTCCGCCCATGTCTGCAACCCACGCCTGCTCAAAGGCTTTCCTTCCAACTAGAGTCCAAAAGGAACGGCAAGGAGGTCGCGCAGCTGGTCCAGGTACTGCAGGGCGTTCTCGCATTCGCTCTCCTGCAGTCTGGGCAGATGCAGGCGGGCGTTGGCCAGCGTCCTTCGAATGAGCCGAGGTCCTGGAGGCGGTCGCCAAGGAGAAGGGCCCGGCTGCGCACCAGGCCGAGGCGGGCTGGGTGAGCAGGGGACAGCTGGTGGATGAGGCCGGCCGCAGCCGCGTAGGCCTCCTGAGCGGCAGCGATGGAGCTGGCCTGCTGCTCCTCGTCGGACTCCAGCTCTGCCAGGTAGCGCCTCTGGACCTGAGCTTGCAATTGGGTTAATAGTTGGATGGTTATCCGGCGAGGAAAGTCTTTGGATGGGAAGATGCTATCTGAACTTTGTTGCTCAAAGTTGTCGGAGAAATAGTTGGCCGGTTATTTTGGGCTGTTTCAGAATGCTCAAGTTGTTGGCAGTGCAAGCATAAGTAACTGACATATAAGAAAAAGCGGAAACGCTGAATCATAGATTCCCAAGTTAACCAGTTGAAGACTTATGAGATGGTAGCCAAAATTCGTGGACGAAAGAAATAATTGAACACCAACCTGGTGTAGTAGACCTGTTCATCCAGGGAGCAGTGGAGACAGGAAGTAGGCTGGACGCTGCTCTTGTGCAGGAAGGTGGCGCGGCAGAGGGCCAGAAACTCTCGACACAGCTTCTTCCCCTCCTCCGCACTTCGCTGACGCTCCGCTTCCTCTAGCCCTTTGTCCCAGACGCGCCGCTGCTTCTCTCGCACCAGGCCCTTGTAGCCTACCAGGAGCGCATGCAGCTCCAGACAGACCAGGTCACCGCTCTGATGGGATATCTGTGAATGAACCAGCGCTAGTTCTCATTTGCTCTTGACACAGGAAGCTGAGACCTGCTTCAGAATAACAGCCATCTCAGAGTGGCGACGGGCCTGGTAGGCCAGGCAAGCCTTGTGAAAGAGCTGGCCACGCTCAGCATGCCGCTCCGTCGTTGCTGCTGCGCTGGCGAGCAGGAACATTTTGAGGCCTGCAAACTGGAATCACTGCCTATGGGGGCATGCTTCGCGAGTCTGGAACGAGGTTGTGGTTGGCTTTCAACAGCCGTGTCAGGATCAGTTTGGCATAGTTCAACCGGAGTCCACGTTTGTCTGCATTCCGCATGTCTGCCTCCTTCCACTCCCGAGCTTAAAAAAGGCATTAGAGACATGCTTCTCTAATTCTCTAATAACTGCTGGCATTAGGACTGTCATAAAAAACGTTTCATTTAATCAGTAGCTCATGCTCTGCCAATTCTCAACTGGCAAGAGGGCACAAAATGAACAATTTAAGTAAAATTTGAAAAAAAAAATGAAAAATCATATTTTGAAGATTACACCAATTATGTGCACTGCCAGCTGATACGAATTGAAGCAATAAATCTGCCGGCTTTGCAATAAATCTGCAGTGGAAGTGCAAACTGCAGTGCAAACTGCCGTGGAAGCAGGGACTAGGCGCGGGCGCTTCCTCCTCCCGTGCCGAAAGCCCTAGACAAAACTCCTAGCCTTCACGGCCTCCTGCACCTGCTCCTCCTCCAGCAGTGACGAGAGCCTGGAGCTCAAGGGCTCCTTCGCCTGCGCCTATTTCTCTGCACTTCTCAATTGCCCTGTTTGAAAGCTGGTTTCTGGATGGCCATTCTGCCAATTTGGTTCTTATCTTAGGTGCCCTTTGATGGGTTTAGCTTCCAGGAACCATATTTGCGCCAGAACTGCCTGCCAGAGTTCCTTGAGCATTCACTCTAGAGCATATTATGCCAGCCTAAATGACTGACGACAATCATTCTTGCACTTTCTAGAAGATATCATTTACCAGCCTGCGTCGTTCTTCAATAGCCTCTTGACATGATTTCTCCTGAGCCCATGACATGAGGGAACTCGTTTTCAATGAGGTCACGTCAGTGCCAGTGTTCGCTGGCCGAAATCCTTGATGTTTCGCCGAGAGTACATTAAGCCTGTATTATACCACGTTTCTCAATTATCTCCTGCTCAGCCGTTTTCATTACTGGTATAACATTGGAAGTTGGTGTTCCAAACGAAAAGTTCTAGAACAATTGTAAAAGGCTGGTTCGAAACCAAACCATACCAACATAGAAGAGGGTCCATTTCTTGCCAAAAACCCGCCACATTTTGCGTCAACCAAGCAGCCGCCAATTGCAGCAGTGCTCACAGTCCTCTCCCGCCGTCGGACTTGGCAGCAGCAGCAGCAGGGCCCAAAATGCCCATCCTTGCCCATCCTCGCCGCAGCCCCGGCTTCCATCCACACCGCCGCACCAAAGCCGTCGACGGGGACCAGAACCTGGCGGGCATGGAGCAATTCGCGCGGCTATTGGCTAGGTTGGAGTTTGCTTTGGTGAGATTGGTGAGGGAGATGAGAGAGGATAAGGAAGATGAGAGAGGGAGAGCGATAGACTGAGTGCAAGGTGTGTGGAGGGAGTGAGGTGGAGGCGGTGTTGGTTGGCGCCGCTCTAACTGACCAACCACTTACAGTTACAGCCTAGCGATGTGCTCAATCTCCTACTCTAAGAGCTCCTTCAAACCAACCACACGTATGCTCCGTATAACCTATATCTGGTACCATCGGCAGGCCAAATGTGGGGCTCTTTTCTCCAAAATTTGCGAATGCCTCGAGAAAAAAGTCAAGGAAATACATTTCCTACTAGTGGAATCTGCTGCTTGGACACTTGCATTTTGTTTTTGGCGCGCAGTTCAGTGTCTCTTTCCATGCGCGCCCAAAAACAAAATGCAGATGACGCAGCAGATTCCACTAGTAGGAAATGTATTTCCTTGACTTTTTTCTCGAGGCATTCGCAAATTTTGGAGAAAAGAGCCCCACATTTGGCCTGCCGATGGTACCAGATATTTCTTCCACTTTTAATATAGGATAAAATGTATAAATACAAATTTTATATTGTTGATTATATATTTAATTAAAATTTTATTCGATATATAAAAAATTGTAAAAAAAACTTGTAAATTCGAAATTGAAAAATACAATGCAAAATTATTGGCACAGCTTATTTTACAGAAATTTTCTTTACTTATACTCAGGGCAGTCGATTTTTGGGAGAAAATAGCTTTAATTTTGGCCTGGCGATGGTACCAGTTGTTTTCTCAACTTCAAAGAAACAAAAATAAAAATGAATGTTTGAGAAGGATCCGAACCTTCGAGTTTCAGTCATATGCACAATCGCTTAAACCACTACACCACTGGTCCATATGACTTGATTGTGTAACTGAAGATCTAAGATTAAATAAATACTTGAGGCCCGGGACCCGGGGAAGGGGATTGGGGGAAGAAATGAATACCTACTATCGTCCATTGAATAGATGCGTAGGAGAAGAGGGAGGAGGAGTTCGGACAACTGGTTTTTTGCATTTTTCATGGTAAAATAAATCGATTTATGCAAAAGTCAAAAAAGAAACTATAGTTAATTCGATGTTGCTCTTTCCAGTGCAAAAAAAATCAGAAAGATTGAAGCTTTCTGTGAGGCGCTAGAGCCTTATCAAAATTAAGATCTAGCAATAACCCTCAAAACATACACCTGGGTCGAAAAGAGGGGCTGGGCGCTGACACTTCGCTAACGCTCGCTCGCGCCAGCCCAATTTTGGTTGAATTTCTAATCTATGCCCGAACTGGGTCCAATTTCTTCAAAAAACACGACTCTGCAAATGCCTAATCGCAGTCCAAGTAATTGTGGGAATCCAAGTCATTATGAAATTGACCTCGGCCAAAAAATCTGCTCAAACACCCTTTCGCACGAAACATCCCACTTTCCAGGGCTCTGCTTCACTCGGTGCAGGCCTTTTCCCAGGCCTCTGGTACCATGAGACAGTTGCCATGGCCGGCGATTGGCTGCTCATCAGCCATCCTCAATGAGCCATGGAAGGTTATGAATTTTGTTTACCAACTGTCAAGCAAATTTTGGAAGAAAATGGCCTTATAATGTCAATATTTATCAATATAAATCACTTGTGAACAATGAATACTGCACCAGAACTGCACCTAGGCCACCATCAATGCATATGTGGGCCAGGTGGGGTCCTGGACAAAGTGTCTGACACCCCAGTTTCAGCCCTCCCAGGAGACTGCCTTGCATGGCTCCCCCCTGATGCCCGCCTACCCACTGCGGGGCTGCCCCCTTCCCACTGCTTCTTCCAAGGCAACCTCCCGACCAGGATATCACCTTTCCTGCTCTTATCAACACCACCGTCAAGGCTTTGGTGAGAAGGGAGCGATGTGGTTGAGCGGATGGCCTGGTTACAGAGAATAGATGGTGGCCTGGCTACAGCTGGCCAACTAAGGACTGGCTACAGCCTTGCAAACGATTTTGGAGGCGGCTACCCATAGGCTGGATGTTTCAGCGCCACGTAAGCTTGCCCTGTCGCCGTAACAATGGAGATGAGTTGTCCGTTCATCGAATCCACACAATATTAATCGCATACATTCAATATTTTCATATTTTCAATTTCCTTGAGGAGGTTGCTTGGTGGCTTGGACCGTGCTTCAGCTCGGATGAATAATTAAAAACTGTTTGATCGAAACCGCAGGAGCTTTTCGGAATGAACCAGAGGCGGTAAATCTTTTGAGCATAAAATTACGAGAAAATTTCTGCAGCACATTGGCATATTCTCAGAAGTTTTATCAGGCAAAACTCTTGGAATCAAAATTCGTCCAATATTCCTTAAAATGTCTCTGGATCGCTGCATATTGCTTCTCATTTCAGCATACATGCCTATTTCTGGTTGTATCAGTTTCAATATTTTGCTATAAAATGTTGCATCAGTAGTTTTGATGCGGCCAAAACTACAGCGGTGTAATGAGTAATTTTCAATTAACCTTATGCAAAAAAAATCATCACTGCGAAGCACCTACTGCATTCCTCCGAATTTTGCCGATATATTTTTGTAACCGCAATATCTGTGTATTTTCTTATCTTGATTCAATTAATTATTTACTGTTCTTGATTCAAATATTTTCTGTTCTTGAATCAAATATATATTGGATCGAGATTGATAAATGCCTGATACTAATTGGTAGAGTCCTAAACTTTAGATGGTCTCTCCACTGAGCTGAAAAACATCATTCTTGATCGCCACCGTGTCTGTCGTCAAGAAGCAAGATCCGGACTCCCAGATTTGGTCCAGCCATTCCCAAAAATTTCTCATTTCATGAGTAAAAGTTTGCTGCAGCAGTGGGACAGTAGCCTGGAGGGATTCGCCGAAAAGTTTGCGGCCAACACTGCAGCACAGTGTGCCAACCGTCATTCTAGCCTTAGAGAACGGTAGATTTGGTTTTCAAAAAAAGTGGCTTTACCGGGGGGGCACGGAGTCTCCGCCCTTTTTTAATATATTTATCATCAATAGACGAAGACTTCGTTCCCCTCCCGGTATATCTTTCATTGTCGGAATTGAAGAACTATTTCGCCTACCAGCTGCTAAAAGCATTTTGCTTAAATTAAATGGATTTGTCAGATGCAGTTGCAGAAAAATGCAGTTTACATGAAATCATTTACTATACTAGTCAATGACTGAGCTGTTTTGAGAACTGAAATAATCATGAGCCATATTAGGAAATTTCATTCAGTTCTTCCACAAAAAATCTTTAAACCAGTCCCATAAAAATAATTTAATCAAATATTGGGAAAAGAAAAACAAATAATAGAGATTTAGGTTAATCTTTCATTTCCTAAAATCCAACCAAGCAAAAACATATGCAGGATGAATATAGCCGCTCATTTACGCGGCGTGGCGGGTGAAAATTTTAACATGTGGGGTCGAACCTACAAGTAAGTCCATTTTGATCATTTTTATTTTTCAGTTTTATTTTATCAACGCTTTCTTTTCACTACGCTTTCTTTTCAAAACAAACATTTCAGGCCTAATGGACTTTCGATTTCGTTAAATGAACCTAAAATGTTTGTGCCAGAGAAACTAAAATTTAACTTTCAGCTAATAGTGATAGAAAGTAGAACTCAATTGAAGTGTTTTCATGCAATAGTAATTGAACGTACAACTTAAGTATTTTCCGGTAATAGTGATAGAAAGCAGAGCTCAATTGAAGACTCAACTCGAGAGAGCTTGCGAGGGGGGTAGGCCGATGGGTTGACAACTGGTGCAATGAGAAGGTGCACTACAACATTCACACCGGTCACTGCAGCAGAGGCTGGCAGTGCGGTCACTATAAGCAGGTGCTCATGGGTTTCTCCTTTGGCTTTTGGATGAGGAATGCTCGGATTGCTCGCGAGCTTTCTCCAACCAAATGAATACCAGCTGGTAAAGTATAATAGCAAAGCAAGAAAACTTTTTTCCAGCCAGCCAAATACAGATGTTCTGGTTTTGCTCAGATGGTCTGGGAGAAGACGACAAAACTTGGATGCGGACTGGGGCAGGCGCATTGCTGGAACCGAGTTCGACGCAGAAACTTCCACAACTACTACCTTGTTTGCAATTATCATCCTGGGTAGGTCACAAATTTGCTAAAGTATTTTTCGTTTTCTACATGTGGGGTATAAAAAAAGGCAACGGTTCTGCAATCAAATTAATGACCAACTTGTTAGCCTATGAATTTCAAACAAAAGCTGTGCCTTTTACAGTGGAAACACGGCAGGTCAAAAACCATTCACCTTGTCTCCACCAGGATGGACGCTCGTGAAACAATTATTCTGGTCTGATTATATGACAACCACACGACCAGCACCTGCCGGTCACGGTCGTGGTAATGCTCTTATTCCTTTTAGTTTAGCTTTAATGGAAATAATTCAAATTCATTGTTGCGAATCCTCGTTTTAAAAAATTTTCACCAAAGCAAAACATAATAAATGCCTGTTCAATGGAATGAAGCAATTGTCTAAAACTTTGTCTAGTTTTTTGATTTTTTTGCAACAATTGGCTTGAATTCATAGAACCTGAAACAAAATTTCGCGCTCTGATGAATTGTGTTTTCAGCTTCTTTCAAAGACGTGTCGCACTTAATTCGAGGATGAAAACGTAAAATATATGCTTATTATGCGAAAACCTACCTTCAAAAAACGAATGTCATCTTAGCCTTAAAACCAATGATAAACTTTTTTACAGTGATCAACATTTGACAAACGCAAAAAACTAAACATTTCACCCTCATAATTCTAAAACAAACATAATTCATAATAAACGCAACAAAACTAAACATTTATGCTCCTAACGCTCGTCTGAAAAAGATATATTTAGAATTAAGCTGATTTTACTGTTTTTTTTCGGGGAACTCAGTTTTATGCTGAGAAGAGAGGAGCAGCCTATTGGCTGACTCCAGACGAGAAAATGACATGATCACAGCAAGAATCATCATAGCAGTTTGAAGTACTCAGAAAAGAATGCCATGATCGCTCTCCAGTAGGTGCCGGGCCTCAGCGAACAGCCGTTCTCTCCCACCACCAGCGACTTTCTCAGGCAGCCGGTTCCAGAGCCCACGCACTCGATGAGGCCATAGTCCTGCCACTGTCCCATCCATACGTGACCCGACCCCCCCCCCCCCCCCCCCCCCCCCGAAGCAACCAACCAACTTTTTGCCTGCGACCCCCCCCCCCCGACCCCCCCGGTCCCACCAACCAACCAAGTTTTTTCAGGACCTACCTGACCAACCAACCAACTTGGCTGGGAGGTACCCCCCCCCCCCCCCCCGGGGCCCCCCGGTCCTTCCAACCAACCAAGTTTTTGAAAATTTCATATGAAATTTACTTGTTTTGTTGGTCAATATCAAAAATTTTCCTTGCTGGCGCAAGTTTTGTGTCCAATTGGGGTTTTTAGGAGCACTTTTTCGTTAAAAAGGCCTATATTTTGCAAAATTTTCCCATTGCACTAAGTAATCAACCAACTTTGTTGAAACCCCAAATAACCCCCACCAGTGGGGGGGTGGGGCCCCCCGGGAGGGGTCGGGGGGGGGGGGGGCGGCTCACGCCTTGTTTCCCCCCCCCCCCATGGCCATTACCCCCCCACCATGGAAGGTTACCCCCCCCCAAGCGGTCGACCCCCCCCATGAAGGTTTCCCCCCCCCCCAAGATTTTACCGATATAAATACTCCATGAAAGGCTTAGGCTTAGTCAAAAAACATATATAGTGGCAAATGCGTAGGCTTCGCTTGCGAAGCCTTAAATCTGAATGCAAACTAGACCAGCAACTGCGTAGGTTTCGCTTGCGAAGCCTTAACGCTTAATGCAAACTAGGTGAACTATACTTGAAAATAGGTGAAATTGTGTCTTGGGGGGGGAAACTAGTCGTCAAAACTCTTGGGGGGGGAAACTAGTCCTCGATTTCGACGACTAGTTCCCCCCCCAAGACACGATTTCACCTATTTTCACCTAGTTATCAACTAGGGGACGAGTTAGCGCAGGGTGTGTGTGTATAGGTAAAATTCTTGGGGGGGGGAAACCTTCATGGGGAGGGGGGAAATTTTCATGAGGGGGGGTTATTGCTTGGGGGGGTAAATCTCATGGGGGGGGAAACCAGGTGTCAGCCGGGGGGTGTGGGAAAGGAGAGAGGAGAGGCGGGAGGCTGGCTTTGCAGAGAGGAGGAGAGGAGGCTGAGTGCGCAGCAGAGGCTAGAGGACCTATGAGTGCAGCCTGCTTTACTGCCTTGTAGCAGCGCTGGATGAGAGCTAGATCAGCAAGGGCCCTACGCCTCACCAGCCACCAGCGTCCCTGTTCGTAGAATTCTCCTTCCTTTTGAAAGCATGGAGGAAGAATTTCTACCACAATGCTCCATATCTTCATAATAGAAGTAAGTGACTAAAATTATAGGTTGGCTCATGGTGGTAATTCAGAGTACCTTTTGCCCCAACGGATGACTAGCATTTGAATTGGCCCTCACAATGCCGGTCACTGAGCCATTCTGGGCCTTTTTAATCTGCCCTATCCTTTTATAGCCCTCTAAATCTATCCCGGCCACACTCTACATCCAGCTAAAAATGCTTTTACTCCACCTGTTCCTAGCCTTCCAATGTTCTCACTATCTTGCCTTTGCCCAGGAAGCCAACGACAGCCCCCAACGCATCCTTGGTAAAATCATTGTTTGGGTTGCGCAAAAAGACTCAGATTATAACGATTCAGAGGGCTTCAAGCTCCTGCAAGCCTGGCTAGGCCTCTCCACTAATTGCAGCACGTATTTGCACAAATTCAACGCTGCTCTGGACCAGGTTTGACGAATAGACATGTGCACTGATTTTGGTGTTTTTATTCAAATGGTTTTAAAGGTTAAATTTTAAGTTCGTAAAATTTTTAGTCACAAATTCGTTTCAAATTAAATGAAAATATCGAAGAACAAGATATGTTGATCAAATTGCATGTTGCTCACCGGTTTTTTGGCTGTTTACAATATTTTGCTTTATTTTTGAAAATTAATAATTGAACAGTCATAAGTGATTTATGTGCCCTGACCGACGTTTCTTTGACACCACGCTGTGAATATTAAGAGGCGGTTTGCGAGAGGATTTAGAGGGGGTATTCCACTTCCCGAAAATCGAAGGTTCGAGTTGGGAATCATGATTAGGCCATGGTTTTGGTCCATTTAGTTGTGATCTCAACCCAACAAACCCTGGCCCAAAATATTGCTTAATTGCTGAGAAATGGTCATTTTTCTAACACCTACTTTTTTGACCTCTGGATGACCTAAAAATCGATTTTTAGCCAATTTCAACCAAGATTTTTTGATCAACCCCAGTCTATTATATATCAATCGAACCGCAAAACTGTAACAAATTTCATGGTGTCAATGATTTATTCCAAAACAAAAATTCTTTTAATCGATTTTTCAAAAAACCGATTTTCACATTTTTCAATTTTTGTCATAAAAAAACTGATTTCAAAAACTGATCAAAAAGTTATATATACCAAAATGACGGCAAGAATATGAATAAAAAGATAGGCTAGGTCTTAGCCTTGAATTTTTTGATCAGTTTTAGAAATCAGTTTTTTTATGACAAAAATTGAAAAATGTGAAAATCGGTTTTTTGAAAAATCGATTAAAAGAATTTTTGTTTTGGAATAAATCATTGACACCATGAAATTTGTTACAGTTTTGCGGTTCGATTGATATATAATAAACTGGGGTTGATCAAAAAATCTTGGTTGAAATTGGCTAAAAATCGATTTTTAGGTCATCCAGAGGTCAAAAAAGTAGGTGTTAGAAAAATGACCATTTCTCAGCAATTAAGTAAAATTTTGGGCCAGGGTTTGTCGGGTTGAGATCACAACTAAATGGACCAAAACCATGGCCTAATCACGATTCCCAACTCGAACCTTCGATTTTCGGGAAGTGGAATACCCCTCCTACAAGGCCTCTCAATCCTCTCGCAAACTGCCTCTTAACCAAGACTTCATATGCTTGAAGGCGATGCCGAACATAACGGGCATAGATGTGAGCTGGGAAAGTGCCGTACGAACTGGCTGCGAGTGAGTATAGCCAGCCTTGAACTTCAACAAAAAAAACTTTGTCCAATACAAAAAGTCAGTTCAGAAAATACTTCCAGGCTGCTGGAAGGAGAGGCGGCAACGCAAGCAGAAACGAATTGCGCAGTGGAAATGAGGACCAGATCTCTTCACTTGTCAGATATACGAAATGTATGCGAAAATAAAGCCTACCACTGCATCCATCAGATTGAGTCGAAAACGGTTTGTCAAACTCTCCTTTCAGGTAAGGTAATGTCGGCTATTACCAATAGGTGCGAATCCAATAGGTCTGCATCACAATCTGAAGTTTCTACTAATCTAAAGTTATCTTAACCCTGGACTCAATGTGTTGAAATATCATTCTATTAGTTGTCGAAATTTTCATTAAACATTTTTTAATAAATGAATTACATTTAAACGATAAATACTTCGTTGTTACGGTATGTGGTCTATGCGATTTATATTACAGAATGCCTCTTCTCTGTCAACTGTTGGAAAGACGTGGGCGCAAATATTTAATAAAAATTTTGGGATGTCAGACCAGGACTGCGAGTTTTATTTAGGTCTCATTTGGTTCAAATTCAAGCTAAATCAGTTGCTATTCAGTTTGCTTGGGGATTTTCTGGAGAAAGTGTATGCTCTGTCTGAGCTCCATTGCGACTATATATATAAGTGGGGCCTCAAGGACCTAATTGTTCAATTTCTACAAATGCAGCAATATCTCTGGAATCAAGGCTAGCCCCCTTCCGATTATGCCAAAAAACGGCTGATTTGAGAAAAGTGTTTTCAGTGGGTTTAGCCTACTCAGCAAAGTGCGATGCGATCCTTTCAAATGAATCACTTGGTTGGTCTTTTTGTCATGATTTATAAATGAACTCAATTAATTAAATTGCAGCAATCAAGGCACACCGGAGAAGTAGCTATATAAGTTTTGGATAACCTAAAATTACTGTTGCAAAAATAGCCTATACCACTAATCACGGCACTATTTTCAACCAAGAATAAAAATGCAAAAATGCAAAGGTTTCTAAACTGCATACGCACGCGCGGTTAAAGACAACTGCTTAAACCTGGTGGGTGTCACAGGAGAACTTTACAGAGAGCCTTAAAATTTGGTGCGCAAGGCCATAGCTGTTTTGCGTGACTCCAATTCTGACACAAAATTTCAAGCACGACATTTGCAGCGAATTCGAAATGCAAATAAGCAAAAGGCAGGAGATAAAACAGCATCAATGGAAGAGCAAAGAAACCGAGCGAGCTTCATAGATAGATAGTGTCCTAGAAGTTGCACTTGAGGCTGCAGGCAAGGCAACGTAGGCCTCTGCCAACCCTGCAAGGAGCCCAGGAACACGACGGAGGACGCCAGCCCAGGATCACCAGCCCCGCCAATGTCAGCTCTGTGAGCTTTCCCCTCTTTCCCAACTTCGTAGACAATTCCAAGGACCCAAAGTGCTCCAGAGGACCCGGAAAGCGAGTAACGCCAGTGCCAAGCTGAGCTCCGATGTTTAGGTGGTCTGGTCTGGTGCTTCCAGCGTTCTCGAGGAGAGACGGTCCGCTAGCGGCGGACAGCCAGTCTCATGAATTCTGCTAAGGGTCCTGGTGTCGGGGAGTTGAGGACGGCCAGGGTGGGGGCGGCTCCTAGGACTGAGGTGGCGGACTCGCCGTCGCTGAAGAAGGTGGGGGGCATCCATCTGGGTAGAGACGAAGCCACCCGCTTCCTCATCTGGTCTGCAAGAGCCAGGAGGCTCAGCAGAGCCTCGCAATGCTCAACCTCGCCGCCCGTCATGATCACCTCCGCTAGGCCACGAAGCCCAGAAGCGATTGCCTTTCATGACGTTTATTTATTACTTTCTGGTGATTTTTCGGTTCACTTTTGCCAAACCCGTACACATTATCCGCGCCTGACTAGTACCTGAATGCACTAGCATTGACTTTTATCTGGGGCAAATTTTTTTTTTGGGAGAAGAAAGACTTTTGGCTTAACTTTTGACTGGCCGATGGTAGCAGTTATATGGAAGGAGAAAAAAATCGTCTGATGATCGGACTTCAAGGCATGCGCCAGGACTTCATTTTCTTTACCTGAAAAGCTGAGGCTAGCTGGGACAGGCCAGCTGTGAAATAGAGGCTGACCTTTGGGGGGTCAGAAGCTATGAGAGTTTCTGCTGCAGCCGCGTCGTCCATCTTCGGTACAGCCTTTGCCGGATCCACTAAGCACCAGTCGTCATAAGTTAAAGGGAAGAACGGGTGAAGGAAGAGGGGAGACTCTTCGCATAAGTTGGCCGTTCTGTTGACAGGTAGCGCCGACTGGGGAAGCCCTTGTCTACGTACTGAAGACCGACGGTGAAGAGGGTGTCGAAAATGGCGTTCGCCACATCACCTGCCAAAATGAGGACAGCTGGGAGCTAAATGGAGTTGCAAAGCCTTGCCTACCCATCCACCTGATTCTTCCGAACCCCTTAAACAATGGCTCGTGCCTCGTTTTTATGAAGTATGGCCCTTGCCCGGTGTTGGCAGGCTTTTCGACCCCTTCAATTTGTTCGACATTTCGGTGCAAAAAGTTGTCAAATGGATTGAGCCTAATTGATGGATTGATTGTTTTGTATTTTAAAGCTATAATCGTTTTAGTCAGGAAAAGTAAGTAGGGTAAAAGCTAAAAGGGCGGTTTTTTTGACCTGCAACCGATCAAAGTAATCTAGTGCTGCATTACCCCTTTTTTTATCTAGCAATAAATACATAAAGCACGGGAATTTTAATAACCGTCATTTGATATTCCAACCACAGCGGCCTGCAAGCATTGCAACAACGGCCAATCGACTAGACACTGCGCCATACCATCTTCAATTTACTCATGATTCTCGCACAGTCAATCATTTCTCGTCCCACTCTGCTAACCAACTGATGCATCGAACCTCTGCGCATCGGCTAGCGAAAGGACCAGAGCGAAGAGCAGAAACTGTAGCATATTTGCCGAAAATGATTTGTGCATACGTGATCTGCCAACTCTTGTTGTTAACGAAATTGAGCCCTCGTTAGGGGAGGCTTTTCAGTCTGATGGTGGCTCATTGCATTTCTCCATCCCAATCGGAGGCCGGTAAAGCTGGAACGAATCAAAAAACTGTCCAAACTAGTTTGTCGCAACTGTCTCAGTTTTTATGCTCGCCCATTCTTTGTCCCTGCAGTTGCTCTAATCCACCAAATCTGTGTCTGGGCTTTTGAAATGTTTTTTAGAGTCCATTACCTCTGTGTTTCCACTGGTCATTAGCACAGGGCAGTCTTAGTGTGCGGGACATGTGCTCCTATGTCCCCAGCCGGTCTACGCGGCTAGCAAATTCATCTCTCAAGCATGACAAAAAGGTATCATTGACTGTAGCCCAAAAATGCGCGGTTTCATCAAAATGTAATAAAGAACCACTTCAAATTGCTTTATTTGTTAGCTATTTCGGTTAGCTGTTAGCTGACATTTTGGCATTCCGATACCAAAATGCTACATTTTTCATCACCCCTAACCAAGCAGTGATGTTCTGTAATTGCAAAGCCACAGAAGCTAAAAGAGCTCAAACCAAAATTAAAGTCGCCCAAAACAACAAATTGAGAAGAATAAACTGAACCGCCCAAAAACACATACTGATAGTGTTCTCTTTGAAGCTTTGTGAAATAATACTACTTGTCCTTTGTAGAAGATATCATTGACCAGTCTTAGTCCATTTTCAATAACCTCTCGAGAGGATTTTTCCTGAGCCTTTGACATGAGGGAAATTGTTTTCAATGAGACCAACCCAGTGCCACAGTTTGCTGGCCGAATTCATTGATGTTTCGCCGAGGGCACATTGTAACAGAGCAAACCATCTTTCTCAATATTCATAGGATGCGCTTTTCCTCTATTTGTCGAATTTCTAATCTATGCCCAAACTGGGTCCAATTTATTCACAAACCCCTCTCCTAATCGCCTCACAACTCGCCTAATCGCAGTCCAAGTCATTGTTGGAAACCCAGTCACAGTCCAATTGACCTTGGCCAAAAAACCTGCTCAAACACCATTTCGCCCGAAACATCCCACTTTCGAGGACTCTGGTTCGCTAGGTGCAGTCGCAGTGTCTGTTTGCAGGACTCTGGCAGCCTGAGACAGCCACGATGACCGATGATTGGCAGCTCATCTGCCTTCCTTCCTTCCGCGCCCCTCCTGCCCGCTTTCCTCTGCGCTGCCGCCCTCTTTTCCCCTGATTCATCCACGGCTACCACCTAACCAGGACATCACCTTCCCTGCTCTTATCATCACCACCTTCAATTCAAGGCTTTGGTGACACGATATTGTTGTGGGCTTGATCGATGCATGAGCTGTTTGATAGATGGAAGTTTGAGATTCGGCAGAGAAATCGTTGCATAGGAGCAGAGACAGAGGTAGAGTTAACGCGGACAATGGGATATGCAGGCGGGGCAATCGACCAGGCTCAATGAGCGATAAGCAGTCAGTTTCTCTCAGCTCCAAAGAAAGGCCAAACTTCAACTGCTAGCAGACTAGAACATCTATCATGATGAATAAAGCGACAGAGGTTCAGAGATAGCGAAAAAGACTCAGAATCGCCAATGAGACGATCGTCTGTTCAGCAGTTGTTGCCGAGGGAGAAGGAGAAGCGGGCGTCGCGGAGACTGGTGAAGCTGACTTTGCTGTGTCCATTTTGTTCGCAGAAATGGCTGGGCTGGCGGCGGAGGAGCTTGGCGATCCAGCGCTCCTGCCGCTTCGCTGCCAGGAGAAGTGGCACCTGCCAGGAGAAGCTGCGAGCGGCGGAAAGGCAGGCCATCAAGACGGCTTCCACGTCCCCGTCGGAGCACCAACTATCCGTCCTGTACTTAGCCAGGCCCGGGCACCGCTGCAGCAGCTGCAGAAGGAAGTCTCGCTGCGTCTTCTCGTCCCCGCCTTGCTTGAAGATTCCTGTCAATGATTGTTGTCGATTGTCAACTCAAAATTACGACAGAATTAAAATATAAATTGCATAAATTTCCGTTATTTTCTAACTTTTTGTTATTTTGATTGGTACAGCAATAAGCAAAATGTTTTGAACCTACACCACAAACATAAGAAAAGTTAAAGTAGTTTGTCTAGCAAAACATTTTGATCATACTTTCGCAGATTTTTATCTATGAATGAATAATAAAGAGCAAAAAATGATACAAAGTGAATCAAATGTTCAAGCTCTAGCCATCAAGTAGTCTTTGGATTAACTAACATATTTTACATTCTCAGTAAATAACGGGCCAAGATATAAAATTAACTGCCATTGAGATGAAGCTCTCGCAGAGTGTAGGGGAAGGCTACAGCCGAGAAAGAATCCTGCCACCAGTCTTCGCTTCGAGAGATCTTGATCAGGAGGATGGGAGCTTCTGAGAGGCCAGGGAGTGCCAGGACACTGCCGAGCTCCCCTTCCACGGACTCCAGCCGCCCCAGCACCCCTGGCAGCCAGGAGAGGCGCTTGTAGCAGTCCGCGGCCCCGATCACCAGCTCCAGATGCCGCAGCTTGGCGAGGCCGCAGCTGCCCAGCTCCTCCAGCTCCAGCAGACGTCGCTGGCAGCAGGCGTCGTCGTCATCCCACCACTCCCACTGCCGCTCCTCATCCCAGCTGATGTTCAACTGGAGCCTGCTCAGCTCGCTGAGGTTCCATTGACTCACGGCCGCCTTCAGCGGGTCGCGGACAGCGCCTTCTTCTTCCACCCCTGTCATCTGCAGCAAAATATGTTCCCTTATATTTGCCTATATTGCACAGGGATAGGAGGGGACGCCAAATGATTGCGAGGCCGGACGCCCGAGGCGGAGGTAGTGACGGTGCTGTTCGAAGCTGCAGCGAGGTGGGTCGAGCATAGCGATGGACGGCGGAGCGGAGGGCGCGGCAGGTGTGCTCAACTTTTGCCCAGTCCTTGACGGACAGGTGGTCCAGCATTCGCTTGGCCAGGTGGGGCGCTCTCTCCAGCAGGCTCAGCAGTTCGCTGCCCTCTTCTACCATCTCAGCATCCTCCTGAGCATGTCATTCGGTCCGAAAGGAATATTCTAGATTTTTCATGGGTTTTCAGTAAAGCTTGGAACTTGGAGCAAAGGATAGGCTGAGGATGAATAGATTGCTCACCTTTTTTGCTCTTTTTCAAACCAGCTGCTTTTCAGGAGCCATGAAATGCGCATGTCTAAATTTGTTTGCAATTCTGACTTTTGATCGCTATCAAACTCCTCCGTCAAGTGTGGCGGTTGGAGCCGTAACTGTCGATCCGTGAACACTAACACTTATTAACACTTATTAACACTATTAACACTATAACACTTTGGCATAATCATGAACACTTTCGGTTTTTTCCCATTTTCTTGCTCAATTTTGAAGTCTAGGCCAAATCAAGCATACCAGAGGAAAGCTGGACTTGTGCTGGATCCTCTCACGTTGGAATTTCAACTTTTTGTCCAGAATTGGATGAGCAATGATGATTTGAAACAAAAAAACCCCATATTAACACTTTTTTAGTGTTCACGATTTGGGACCCAAATATGAACACTTTTTTTAGTGTTCATATCTAGGTCCGAAATCGTGAACACTTTCCCAAATTTTTGAAAAAGTGTTCACGATTTGGGACAGTAAGTATTAACACTTTGTTTTTAATTTTTTTTTCAGCTGGAAGGACTCTGAATCTCAAATTTGTTACTTTTTAGCATTTGGGATGGAGCAGTGGGCAATTTTGAGGCAAATTTGACTATTTTTGACAAACTTTGTAATGATTAACTGAAATTGATGCAAAACCAGCCAAATAGGGAAAAATAAGCTGTGGCTATTTTTGGGCAATAATCTCAAAATTTTACATTTGACTAATTTCAGTGTGCGTTTTGTGTGTTCCTCCATTAAATAGCATACACTAAGCCTGATAATGTTCTGATTTGATCATTTTCAGTGTTTTTTATGGATTTTTGTTACATTCATTATTAGTGTTCACGATTTCGGGACCCAAATCGTGAACACTTTTCAAAATGTGTGTTATGAGAGCCGCAGGTATCCTACAACTCAAAATTTTAGCATTTTATCATAAAATCTTGTGAAATGAACAATTTTGAGCCAAAAATCTGAGTTTTGCACAATTTTCAATATGATCTGCAAAACTTAACTCAAATGACACAAGTAGTACAAGCTAAGCTTAGGCAATTTGTGGCTGAGGTTTTGGTAATGTTCTTCATGACTTTTTATTTTTATGATAAAATTTTTTTTAAGACAAGACAATAAGACAAGACAATAATAAGATAAGACAAGACAAAATAACAAGACAACAATTTTTTTTAATAAGACAATTTTTTTATGATAAAGACAAGATTTTATGATAAAATGCTAAAATTTTGAGTTGTAGGATACCTGCGGCTCTCATAACACACATTTTGAAAAGTGTTCACAATTTGGGTCCCGAAATCGTGAACACTAATAATGAATGTAACAAAAATCCATAAAAAAACACTGAAAATGATCAAATCAGAACATTATCAGGCTTAGTGCATGCTATTTAATGGAGGAACACACAAAACGCACACTGAAATTAGTCAAATGTAAAATTTTGAGATTATTGCCCAAAAATAGCCACAGCTTATTTTG
This sequence comes from Ptycholaimellus sp. GST1_10, assembly GCA_030248095.1. Lineage (NCBI taxonomy): Eukaryota > Metazoa > Nematoda > Chromadorea > Chromadorida > Chromadoridae > Ptycholaimellus > Ptycholaimellus sp. GST1_10. The sequence continues at coordinate 24,504 of JASANA010004285.1, forward strand.
CCCTATTTGGCTGGTTTTGCATCAATTTCAGTTAATCATTACAAAGTTTGTCAAAAATAGTCAAATTTGCCTCAAAATTGCCCACTGCTCCATCCCAAATGCTAAAAGGTAACAAATTTGAGATTCAGAGTCCTTCCGGCTGATAGAAAATTAAAAACAAAAAGTGTTAATTGGGCTGGCGCAAGGGAGCAAAGCGAACCGTCAGCGCCCAGCCCCTCTTTTCGACCCAGGTGTATGTTTTGAGGGTTATTGCTAGATCTTAATTTTGCTAAATGAATCTGGCAGGTTTGAATCCAGCTCAGTCATTCTTTTGAATTGTGTGCCTTTAAAGCTGAGAAAATAACTGGTACAATTGGCAGGCCAAAAATCGCGCTAAGCATGAACCAAGAAAATTTCTCAAAAATTTCTTATTTTTTCAATAATTTTTATTTTTGAAATTTTTATTTTTATTTTTGAAACTTTTGATTTCGTTATATTTTTTTTTTTTTATTTGTGATTTATTTATCTAATAAAATTTATTTATTGATCTATAAAATTTGTACTAATACATTTTATACTATATTAAAAGTGGAAGAAATATCTGGTACCATCGGCAGGCCAAATGTAGTTCTCTTTTCTCCAAAAGTTGCAATTGCCTCGAGTAAAAAGTCAAAGAAATACAATTTTTACTACTGGAATCTGCTGCGTCATCTGCATTTTGGTTTTGGCGCACATGGAAAGAGACACTGAACTGCGTGCCAAAAACAAAATGCAACTGTCCAAGCAGCAGATTCCAGTAGTAAAAATTGTATTTCCTTGACTTTTTACTCGAGGCAATTGCAACTTTTGGAGAAAAGAGAACTACATTTGGCCTGCCGATGGTACCAGTGTACTTACTGTCCCAAATTGTGAACACTTTTTCAAAATTTTGGGAAAGTGTTCACGATTTCGGACCTAGATATGAACACTTAAAAAAAGTGTTCATATTTGCGTCCCAAATCGTGAACACTAAAAAAGTGTTAATATGGGGTTTTTTTGTTTCAAATAATCATTGCTCATCCAATTCTGGACAAAAAGTTGAAATTCCAATGCGAGAGGATCCAGCACAAGTCCAGCTTTCCTCCGGTATGCTTGATTTGGCCTAAACTTCAAAATTGAGCAAGAAAATGGGAAAAAACCGAAAGTGTTCATGATTATGGCAAAGTGTTATAGTGTTAATAGTGTTAATAAGTGTTAATAAGTGTTAGTGTTCATGGATCGACATAAACCCCGGTTGGAGCCGGTTTCGATTCGACCTTGAGCCTCTTCTGCCTCCTCTTCAGTCGCTACGCATAGAAGGAAACGGCGGATAATCGTTTAAAAGAAGATGGAAAAAATATAAAAAAGGGGGGGTCAAGATTTTTCGGCAACCAACTTTCGAACCTCTCACTTCTAAACTAGCCATTGGTTAGCGTATTGAAGACGTTGCATAATTTTTATTAAGTTGCCTCAAATCTTAAAGCCATTTGAAATTTTAAAAATTATAATTTCCTTTGGGCGGTTTTGAGCTTTATGCTTTTGTTTCTTATGCTAACTTTTACTCCTATTTATTCACCAGCCTAACAAATTGTGTTCGTTGCGTTGATAATTGATCTAGGTCTTATAATAGATTGTGCTTAATAATAGCAGTTCACGTTCAATAGCGGTTTACGTTCAATATTTTTTTCTAATCTTCAAATAAGCAACGCATCATAAATGTTCTATTCCACTTATAATTTATAAATAATGATTGTCAAATTTAGATATCCGAAAATATTTTGAGATGTTAAACTGGAAGTGTTGGCTCAGTTCAGTGAATGGTGTAGAACTCACGAGACGCTCTCAAAGCCAAATAGTGTTGACAGATTTGATAACAGCGTCTAAGATTTACTGCCCCCTTTCAAATTTCACAACCGTTTGAACTTCTTCAAAATGAGGTTTCCATCGCTCTTTTACCCAAATCAATTTCTTACAAGTCATTTTTCAGAATTATTCACGTCATGAGTCTTTTAATAGGCTTTGCCGGTGCTACTAATCTGACCCAAGGTTTAACGCCAATTATACTTCGTCGACGCATCAAAAACCAAAAGCCAAAAGTTTACAGAAGCTCAAAAGAGTGGAGGTTGGGGCTACCAATACTGCCTTCACTATGCCAGGCCACATCTTCTGCACAAGGACAACTCTTGCCTTTTCGTCAGCAGCGTTGACACGTTCAGGCTTCCCGATTGAATTTAATCTATCACAAAATTCAATCAAAATATGATCTAGCGAATATAACTCCGAATAGTTCAAACGCGTAAATTATAAAAATTATTTGCTTGGCTTACGACAGTTGATTACAATGGTTTGATTCTTTACGCATTCAACTGACAAGCCTTCATTGCCCTTTCCTTTACCTCACTCTAGACCATTTTGTCCTAGAATCTCTTGAATTTTCAAATATTTTCAATAAAATACTGAATTATTCGAATTACGTCCATAGAGAAAATTTTAAAAATTACAGAGGACGCTGGGCAGATGTCGAAAAAGACTGCATCAAGTTTGGTGGACATCTGGCCTCGGCCGCCAATCAACAGGAGCTGGAGAGCATTTGGAAGGTTGCTTTTCACCGATTCCTAGGCAGGCGCCAGCCTTCTTTGACAGGTCTTCGCCAACAACGTCAATCACATTTGGATGGGCGGGGTGAAGGGCTACGAGACAGCTCCCTTCAGTGACCCCAGCCATGCCGTTGCTAAGAACAAGGACGGCTGGTTCTGGGTGGACGGCGCCGGAGGTAATGACCTATCCTTGGCCAGAGCTGGTTTTTAGGGTCCATGGAAGCTGACTGCCAATCTTCTTGTAACGAATATTTTAGAAAGCCAACGCCATAGATGACTTTCTTAACTTAGCCAAAACTTTGGATCAGCGTCAGATGTTAACTGAAAAGGCTGGGCTCAGGCTGAGCATTAATGAAGTAAAAAGAAATTTGAGCTCAATGCAGTGGTGGATGGAAATTTGTGGCCGGATGCTGGCCAGCCGGATGATGGAGGTGGCGTCGAGTTTTGTGCTCATCTGCTGGCAACTCTAGCACGCCTCAACGATTGCTGCTGCTCCACCTGCGGCCTCATGGATGGGAAGATGCGCGGCATTTGCCGCATTCGTCCATAGCATTTTTCTCCTCATGTTTAATTTTTCATGTTTTCATTGACTTCTTATTAACTCGTTTTATAAATGGTCCGGGTGGAAGTGAACAATTAACTGAGATTCCGAAACAGAAGCAATTGTACTGCTCGCAAGATGAGGTAGTATATAAATTATGAAGTACAGGGGACACAGGGGGCACTAGATCAGCACACCCTTTGAGCGAAAACCCCTTTAAACAGTATACTAGAAATGCCCAAAATTAGTGATTTGTCTTGGCTCAGCTATGTAATACATGAGCCAGGAAAATTTTGGGTAGATAGCATAAAAAAAGTACTGAAGATTTGATGAAATCAATGCTCTGGTCCTTGAGACCAGAATACATTAAACTTTATGCCGAAATTCAGCCATATCCAACTACCGATAAGGGCTAATTTGTGTCATTTTTAGCAGTTAATTCCAATGCTATTTATTTCTTTTATTGGTTACTTGATTTACTGTTCGTAAAAATGTACGTTTTATTTCAGCATCGGCATTTTGTTAGCTCAACATAAATAGCATTAATATCTTTTGGCTGGCTCCTAGAACCCCCCCCCCCCCCGAAGATATACACCCCCCCCCCCGAAGATATACACAGATCTACACCCCCCCCCCCCCCCCCCCGAAGATTTACACCCCCCCCCCGAAGGGTACTATATTGAAAATTTTTTTATTGCCTTAACATACTTCTCTTTACATATCTCGAAATTTAAACTCACGGAATTTTCATGTAGATGATTAAATACCTACTTTTTACTGCTACTAGTTAGTCTGCCTACTACCAGGAGTAGTACTAGGATACTGTTTACGGCAACCCCTTAGGCTTAGTCAAAATGCGCGTATACTGTGGCAGTACCACCCATAGTTGCTTAGGAGCCATGGTCCATACTGTGGCAGTACCTACCTACTAGTAACTACCCTAAAAAGTAGGTATTTAATCATCTACATGAAAATTCCGTGCGTTTAAATTTCGAGATATTAAAAGAGAAGTATGTTACGGCAATAAAAAAATTTTCAATATAGTACCCTTCGGGGGGGGGGGTAAATCTTCGGGGGGGGGGGTGTATATCTTCGGGGGGGGGTGTATATCTTCGGGGGGGGGGGGGGGGGTGTTATTCTTCGGGGGGGGGGGTTCTAGGAGTCAGCCGATCTTTTGTTACCGTGGGGGGTGGATTTATTCGCGAATTACTTCAAACAGTCATAACTCAATAACTACTCAATATTTTTTCACAAAAATTTATCAGCAAATGATCCTAAGTGTCCATTATATTGTGTTAAATATGTGTGGCAAACGAATTTAAACTCGTGGTATTATTAAACTTTTTGTAACATAAGTTAATTAATTGAAGGTGATTGTGCAAAACATTAAATTGATGTTAAAACTGAAGATTAACATGACATTGTAAGCAGGAATCGGCATCAATTAATGGTCATGGAATCAACAAGGCATTTAGTGAAAAGTTATGAGTTTAATGAAAAAGTTTTATGATAAAAGTTTGATGAAATATAAAAATCTGGGAAAACCCAAAATTTTGTTACAAAAGAATTAATTGCCTGGCACAATGAACAACGCAGGCATTCACTAGTGTTTAAATCCATGAGTTTAAAACACGTTTGACACAAACATTTAACACAATATAGTGGACACAAAGGAGCATTTGCTGATACATTTTTGTGAAAAAATATTGAGTAGATCTTGAGTTATAACTGTTTGAAATCATTTGCGAATAAATCGGCGAATCTTTTTTCTCATTTATTTATTTCCGTTTTGTCAATCGCCTATGGCAAATGAAGCCACCCAACAGCGAAATGAAGAGCTCACCTTTTGCCGGGGCGTAGTATGGTGCACAGCTTGTGCCTGTAAGTATAATATCTATCTATGGCCAAAACATATCGCCCAGACTCAATATATCAACATTTGATGCGTTTGCGCAAAATAAAATTGCTTCGCCTGTTTGCCCTTTTCTTGGCTGGTGCCTGGATGAGTTTTCTTCATCGTGGTGCTCAGCACGGACTCTTACAAAATGTATTTTAAGAAACGCTTGACCAACAGTTTGCGCATTCATTCGTTTTTTGTCAGTTGGCCTGGAAAACATCAGGTTTGGCTGAGCAACAGAATGGCCATTCTCTACAACAATCAGAGGTTTTTATGACTGATTTGCATTTTGCGAAATAGTTTTGGTCAATTTATTGTAAAATTTATTAAATTTCATGGTTCATTCATTCAGCATGCGATGAGTTTTAGCAGGAGTTTTTCATGCCAACAGATGCAATGGCGGCAACATTGTACGAGAAGGTGCGTATTTTCTGCTGGGTCCCCACTGATCCGGGTGCGAAGAGTTTTCAACGAGCTTGGTTTGTCAAAGTAATCGAAACAAAATATTGAATTATGCGCAATTTTTGTTTATCTTAGGAAACCTGGCTTAAGCGCTGCAATGGGTACGCGTTTTTCTCAAGCAAAGCAGACGAATCGCTCCCCGCAATCAAACTCGAGGTAGGCACGCATTCATCGAAAATCATGTAAGCTGTGAAAGTTGTGAAAAACCTGAAGTGAAGATCAACATAATTTTTGTTTTATCAATTGTTTTAATAAATCCTAGGAAACTATCAAAAAAATTTAGATTCGATTACGTTGTAGGTAAACAAGGGCAGAGCGTGGTTGTGGCAAAAGACAAAACTAGCGCTACAATACATCTACAAGCATTATTCCACGCAATATGAATGGTTTCTGAAGGTAACAAAAAATTCAGCTGGCAACCGAAGCTGGCAACCTTTTCAGGCTGATGAAGATACGTTCGTAGTGCTGGAAAACCTGCGCTATCAATTGTCCACGCATAACCCTTCTAATCCTCTCTACTTTGGATTCAAGCTTAAGTCCCACCTTCCTAATGGGTGACCTATTCTAATCCAAATGCCCCAGAAATACCTAATTTCTGTAGTAAAAACCGCAAAATTTAAAAAGAAAATTTCAAAATTACAAGTAAATTGAATTTTTTTCAAAAAATAATATTCTAGGCGACAAGTTGTTCTGATATTCTAATTAATAAAATGATTAAAATGAATACTAATGATTAAAATTATCAGGTACATGTCTGGAGGCGCCGGCTATGTACTGTCTCGCGAGGCATTGCGGCGTTTCGCGGTGCTGGCTCTGAACAAAACTGTCACACCGTCAGGCTGCAGTCCGGTATTCACTTTTGACAAATCAAAAAATTAGAATTTTTCCATAAAAAATCAAAAAAGTTGCCACTTGCTACTCTTCAACGGCCCCTGGTCCATCATCTTGGACAACAAGGTATTCTCGGCGGTTGCCAAGATGCGCGGCCTCACTTCAAGACACCACCTAGATGAAAATGCATGCCAAAATTCAACAGATTTCAGTGAAAAACCATGCATTATGCATGTTCCGATTTTTGAAACATCAAGATTTTGGGTTTTTGACCATATATCAGGAAATACTAATTATTTCAAAAATTCCTTTTGCTAGCTTCAATATGTTACTATCACGGACGTACATAACAAAAATCAGCAAATTTCATTAAAAAACCGGGGACCTATGCATGTTCAAATTTTTGAAACATCAAGATTTTGGTTTTTTGACTATAAATCAAGAAATAATAAATATTTCAAAAATTCCTTTTCCCAGCTTCGAAATGTTACTTAGACGGACGTATCTGCCAAAAATCAGCTAATTCCATTGAAATACCAGTGATTTAGGATTTTTCGTCTTTTGAAACATCAAAAAATTGAGTTTTGGGCGAATTTCAAAAAATTACGCCAAGCACCAAAAATGGTCCCGAGGCACCGCCTAGGCGGACCTTCATGCAAAAAATCAGCCAATTTCGTTGAAAAACCGCGGAGTACAGGCATGCCACACACATATATATATATATATATATATATATATGCGGACAGACGGACGCAAAAATGGGGTAACTGCTTAAGCTGGCCTTGGCCGCTCGCCGCTTCGGGCAGGGTGCCAGAGCTCCTCCGGCCTCCGGGCACGGGTGCTACGGCCCCTACGCTTCGCCTAGCATGCTTCGCATGCTAGGCTACGCTCCGGGGCCTCCGCACCCATGCCCCCCGGCCTCCGGAGCTCTGACTGCCCTGCCCTCCACGGCAGGCGGCCTTCGGCCGCGCAAAAATTTGAAATTATTGCAGCTGACAAATTTGGGTATTTATGGATTTTCAGAGTCTGAAGGGCCTCGAGGACTTGCATCTGGGACGCTGCCTGAACACCGTGGGCGTTTTCGTTCGTTCAGAATCGTTTTTAGTGACAATCATCAAAAAATAATTTTAAAAAAGGCTGGCGATTCTCGAGATCATTCTGGACTCCAACGCTTCCTGCCGC
>JASANA010004288.1:0-14049 GCA_030248095.1 Ptycholaimellus sp. GST1_10
ACCGGGCCAGCAAGCAGTGCGTCTGCCCCGCCTACTACACCGGCGCCACCTGCCAGGTGCTCTGTGCCATCTTGAGGAGAGCTCTTGAGGGCGTGATGCGTTGAGGTGCTGATGTGCGCCAACGGAAGCACACTGTCCAGCGACGGCAAGACCTGCCTCTGCCCCACCGGATTCACCGGCACCCACTGCCTCATGCGTTCCTTCTCCCTTCCTACTGGCTCAATGGTGCTTATGCTTTCTCTCCTTCCAGCGCAATGCCCACCGACGGAGCCGGAGATGGAGGAGAAGGCAGTGGCCCCAGTTGGCGGCATCCCAGTGCCGCCTAACAACGGCTTCCTTGGCAGGACCATGGTCTGGCTTGTTCAGGCTACCTTCACCATGACCCAAGTACCTCGCTATTTCTCACCCTTTTTGGTGGGAGAAGAGTGAAAGAGGAGTGGCCTTAGGACATCCTGGTGCTGCAAGACCAGGTGCAATATGTGGTGAACCAGGCGGGCTACCAGAATCAAGGCTGGATCAGTCGCTGGGTCCTCATCACCTTCGACGACACCAGTTTCATCCCTCCCCTTCTCCTAATCCTCCCAGCCTCCTCCGTTTACAGACACCACCAAGGTCCTGGTGAACACGGCCAACTCCAGCCTGTTCGTTGCCGCCGTGAAAGCCATCCAGCCTTATCAACTCCGCATTCCGACCGCCTGCCCCACCAAGCTCCTCCACGCTATTGGCACAGCCCTCTCTGTCATCTCTTACTTTTCAAGATTTGCAGCGTCAGTGTCAGACATTTGCAGTACTCCGGACCCTGGGGCTACATCTACACCTTCACCGATTCCACCACCGCGGACTTTGGCTACGAATTCACGCTCATACCCATCCTGGAAAAGACCCGCTCCACCGTTTCTCCTGCTCTTATTCGCAGGCCTATGGCGGAACTCATGAAGGGATGGCTGCAGCTGAGCTTCGTGGTGTCCAATCCGAACCCTTGCACGGAAGGCCTCAGCTCCGCCTCCTTCCAGCTCCTCGCCTCCCTTTCCGACGGACAGCTCTTCGTTCTGGACAATAAGCGGGACGTTGAGCAGGTTGCTTTCCGCCTACATCTCACAGTCTCGGGTGTGGAAGAGCTCAAGCGATTAGGTGCTGCGCTACATTCCCACACTCTACCAGAGCAGCCTCACCAGCTACAACGTCGTCGCCAACTGCGCTGCCGGCCAGCGCATTTGGTGCTTTTTGCTGTCCCATCCACATTCCTTGGCAACGCTCAAGACCACTCTCAAGGTTCCCCATCGACTCCGGCTCCTACTCTTTCACCGTCTCTGTCGTCGGTGTTCAGCCCAACCTCACCATCTACACTCCCAACGGCACTCCTTCTCCCTCCCTCTTCTTTCCCTACTCCTCACACCTATCCCTCTTCCAGGACAGCCGTACAGGTACACCGTTCCCATCGTGGAGGACGCCGACTACACCGTCGTCGGCCATGCTTATCATCGAAGTTTCATTTCCAACCACCGCAATTGAGAGACAAGGGGGGGATTTGAGCCGGAGCAAAGCGGGCAGGGGACGACGACAACGGCTACTATGGCTTCGGCATCTGGTCCGCCTACGTCAAGGCCTCGGCGACCAACGCTGGCTTCGGACCCGAGTGCCTCGTACAGGTGGCCTATCTATAGCTTCATTTGCCTCATCCTCTGCTCACACTCATCTGATGTGAGGTTCGGACGCAGTCGAGCATTGCCCTGTTCTACGGCTTCACGCTTAGCCAGAGCTCGGACCAGGCCGTGACGGAGCCTAACTACCTCAAGAGTACACTTCAATGAAGGCTGACTGGAAGAGCTATGGTGGAGTGTTTGAGGCAACAACTTCATGGTCAGCCACATGACGGGTCTGAGCACTGGGGTGCTGGAGTACGCCACGCTCTACAATGAAAGCTTTGTTCAGGTTTGCCTATTTCACCCACTGTTTCAAGTTGTTATAAACTATGAGCTAATCAATTAGTGATAAAATCAAAGAGAAGGAAAATCTTTGCTAGTTTTATCATACTGAAAGAATTCGCTATATTTTATTATAAGTGACCCACCCTGACTGGTTGAAAACGGTGACCTCAGAAAACTGCTCAGTTTTACAGTGTTCAAAGCGGTTTTTTTTAGCAAAAAGGTGGATATTTTACCGAAAAACCAAAAAAACGTATAGCCTTCTACGGTTTATAGGAATGAAATTTTTCAACAACTTTTGACACGGCATTTTTTCTTTTTATGGAAAAATGGTCAATTTTTTTCGCTTATTTGTCAAAAGAGACACTTTTGCTTTCCTTTGTGCTCAGTATGACACATTTTGTCAAGCGCTATGTTCTATTCTCATGCCTATTTACCTGAATCAAATTGGTGGTATTTGAGGAGCGAAGCTTTGCGTTTGGAAAGCGATCCAGCTGCAACTTCGAGTTCGTCTCGCAGCCGTTCAGCTGCCCTCGCGTTGCCCTCATCATCCAGGTTCAATTCCATCACTGACTCTCCCCACTCCTCATATCATCCTAATTCTCCGTTCTCTTAGGCCAACGGCTACGACGACCAAGGCTTCAACTTCCAGCGCATTCGCGTTGCACTCTGCTTCCCCAGCTGTAAGTTCACTCCTGCACTCCCCTCCAACACGGCCTAGGGCGCCTGGCTTGCAGTCCAGTCAAAGATCCAACCAGATCCAAAGATCCAACCACTCCACCTACTAGCCGAATGAAGAAACTTTTCCCCGTGATTCCTCAAATTTAATCCTGCCTGTGATCCACCGCCCCCATAGTCCTGGCCCTTTAGAGTTGGATCTTTGACAAATCGTCCTGAGAATTTGTGGGGAGGATTGAAAGATAAAATTCTAGTTGAACCAGCAAGCACAACAGCGCCTGCTACAGTAACCCCAGCTACACCCAACTGCTACAACGGAGGCACTGCCTATGCTGGCAAATGCATTTGTGCCTCTCTTTTCACCGGGACCAATTGCCAGGTTTGTTTTCCTATTAACTAACTATCCATTTGCTTCAATTCTCTGAGTTCAAGCAAATTTCTTTGCTTCAGACAGCAATCTGTGGCAATAATGGAACCAGCGTAGGCTCTCGCTGTCACTGCCTCCCCGGAACCACCGGCCCACACTGCTTAACCTGTTTCAAACTTTCACTTGCTCACAGCTAGAGGAGTTGATACTTTAGTGACATTCCCTTTTCTGACAGCATAATCTTGTTCATTTTTAGAGCTTATTCTAGGCCAGCATGAGCTTTGCAGACATGTGCGCCAAACCGAATCCACAGGCGAACATCAGCCCGAACGGGCGCTCCATCACCTTTGTCGTAGAAGCCTCCAAAGCTATGATCTACGATCTCACCTTGCTCCAGGCAACCAGCCATCATTTCTCAGCCTATGTTTGTGAATGAGCTGAAAAGAGTAGATGACGATGCCTGGCCTCATCTCCTCTATCAAGGCGGCCAACCCAGCCTGGATCAACTGGTGGCAGCTTCAAGTTTTCGATAACAACGGTTCAACCGCCTCCATCATTCCTCCACTTCCCCAAGCCACTCCTTGGTGGATAATTGAAGGCCCCTGGCCGATCGTCAAAACCTCGAACACCACGGCCTTCAATGCCGCCGTTCAGGCAGTCAAAGCCAACCTGAGCGTGGATTACCAGTGCGCCAAAATGCCCATCGCTGCTGCGCTCGCCGTATCCCACCTCATTGCTGGCCCAGCATTGAAAGCAGTCCATTGCAGCAAGCCTTGGCCAGTGTGGAGCCTAACGGGTACCTCTATGTCCTCACCCGGAGCTACATCGGGGACTACCAGGACGCCATGTTGACTCAGAGAGTCTACTCCCTAGCCTCCACCACTGGCACTCAGGTCCATTTCCTTTCCAGCCCAACTCCAGCCTTTCTAGTTCACTTCTCGTGATCTTGCAGATCAGCTGGCTTCTGACGGCTCTGTCACCCTGCAAAGAGCCGGAGCAGAAGATCCCGATGCGAACACTTTCGGACCTCACCGATGGACAGTTCCTCACAATCACCGACCAGGACATTCCTCCTGTTTCTTACCATCTGCTTACACCAATTGTTCTTGCAATGCTCGTCTTTTCAGGTTTTGAACTTTATTCCTAAGCTCTACTCTACTGGGCTCGCTTTTGAGTCAGGCCAAATCGACTGCACTACGGGCCCACAGGTTTTTTGATATTATTCAGCATTGCTAGGTGAGATTGATTGATGCTATGCTTCAGGTCTTCTACTTTCCAGTGGAATCTCATGCAACGGCTTTCACACTCATTGTCAGCTCCTTCAACGCCACCATTCACCTCATCGACCCTAACCGTATGTTCAGCATTCCCAACTCTTCTGATGAAATATCACTGTCTTTTTGCAGAGAAGTATTTCAACGTCACAGGAGCAAGCAAACTGATCAACGATTATTATATCAATATATTCTACATTAATACTCTTAGCAACGGTTCCAATGATTTTCATTAATTTATACTCCTCAAAGTCTCATATTGACCCACGGTTAAAGGAACGGCGGGTGTAACGCCGGGCATGTGGACGGTGTTGGTTTCATCCACGCACAATCTTATCGGCTGCCGTATTCAGGCACTTCCTGCTCCATTTCCTCCTCTTCCTCAAACTCTTCTTCAATATTGAGGTGCGTGTGACAAGCGACATCCAGCTGAACATGGCCTTCGTGGGAAACGTGACCAGCGACAGTTCGTCCAGGAAAGAACCGCTGCAAAATGAAGGTCGCCTCCCTCCCGCCATGGCCGTGTGAAATACTGTTGAGCATCTATGCAGCTGCGCCCAATTATTTAATTGCTCATGGCAACGGCCTGAGCAAGCCTGGCTCCAACATGGCCTTCGCCCAGTTCTTCTACTCTAATGGAACCCTCGCCTCTGCCCAAGCTCTCGTACCTTTTTTAAAAGCCTTACCCTAAGCCTCGCTATTTTTGCTACTTTAGCCCAATCATAAGCCTTTTGGAAAAACGTGATTTACGGCAATGTTTTTCATTGGACGAGAAACTTTTGCAAGACACAGTTCGCTCATAGAAAGCAGTTGCAGAAGAAACGCTTCAATTGCGGCTTCGACTACATCAGCCAGCCGTTCAACTGCGACGCATTCAATCACATCGTCTATGTTCTCTTCCCCCTGAGTGGACAGGGACAGGGAGAAAGATGAGGGAGGGCTTGAGGTGAATGGAGTGGACGATAGGGGCTACCCCTGGTACCGCATCCGCGTCACTCTCTGCAACTACGGACTCGCCCATCAGGCGCCTCAGCTTTCTTTCCTCCCCAACTCCTCCTGATGCCCCTTTTCCCCTTCCTAGTCACTATAGGTCTTGTCATTTGCTCAACTGCCTCGTCATCCCACGAGGTCCAATCGGTGCTAAAAGCAGTTGGAACCAAAGCTCGGCAAAAACAATTGGCGCAAAGCCTGCAACCTGATACAAGGGACAGAAAGACACACATGGACAGAGCTCTGTTCAAATACATCGATCCACAGCTATCTCATTTATTCCTTTGGACCCCCGTTCTCTGTTTGCGCAAGGCCTGGTGCCCTGGCGCAGTTGGCAGTGGAGGTTGAAGCTCGGGACAGGGACAGACAAGGATGAAGTTCCGAGTGCCGTACCCCATGAGGGACGGCGACGCGGACTGCATCTACAACGTCACCCTCCCCAACGAGCTCGAATGCCCCATCATCGGCGAGGTCTCCTTACCTCTTCTTTAGCTCCTCCATTCGTCAGACGAGAAGAGAATGGGGCAGATTCTGGAGCGAACGCTGGACACGCTGCGCTTCATGGACAGCAATGCGAGCATGGAGGTGTTGAAGGCGGACGAGTACTCGGGCGGCTCAAACTCCGTCTGGGCTCAGCTGGAGGCTGGGTGAGACTGAGGCTCCAAAGGCAAATTCCTGCAAAGATGAATTGTATAGGACGGCAGACGTGTCACCGCTCTACATGACCATCACTCCGAAGCGGCGGGAGGCGCTGCCCAATCTCGGTCAGGTCATCTCCGACCAGATCATCATGGCCTACAAAGACCCCGGCACTCTCACCGCCGGTTCCCCTTACCCTTCTATACTTCTTCTTATACATCTAAGACTCCAAGTGGTGTTGCAGAAATCGATATGCTGCAACTGTTCCCGGACGGCTTCCTCATCCCATTCTCCGTCACCATGATCATGTACGTCCTGCTCAAGGGAACCAAGTTCGGAAATAGGCGGCGGTCTCCTGAAAGAGATTGATGGAATGCTTTGAGCTACCTGCCCTGGTTCCCGGAGAGGCTTCGCCAGCGCATCGGCGTCCTACTGCTCTTCTGGGTCGGCATTTTCCTCAGCTACTTGGGTTGCGCCCATTTGTTCTGCTGGAGGGAGTGTTGAAAGAAGCGGTGAGAGGCGAATTGAAGGCTCTCATGTGGTGGTCATAATCAGTCGCCATGAACCGCCGAGGGCTCCCTTCAAAAACTTTGCAACTCTGGTCAACAAGCTCTACTGGGGCTCCTACACAGCCGTCACCAACTATCAAATCTACTACACTGAATTTCTGAAGTAACCCCTTCCAACAGTAGGCCCTCCCTAAAGTAAGCTTTGGAATGCCTACTGAACTACAGCAAGGACAAGGCGGATGTGATGACGTCCATGGAGGAGGAATTCTACCAGGCAGCCCAGTACAACCCGCCCATCTATGAGCCCAACCTCACCAAAGGCTTCTTTTCACCTCCTTTATCTTCACACCTCTCAATGGCTACATTTTCAGCCATGGCTTTGGTGACGAGTTCCGGCTTTGCGCGTCGGAAGTATGTCCTCATCTCCGACTACCTCATGGAGAATGAGATCAAGGTTCCGCCGTTTGCTTCCCGCTCAACTCTCCTGATAGGCCTGGGCTGCAGTCGAAGTTCTGCGACATCTTCTTCGCCTACGACCGACTGGAGTCCAGCGCACTGACGATGTACTTCCGCAAGGGGCCGGACATGGAGCTGGTCATCGCCAACTTCACCGAGATCCACCGCAGCATCGCCAACGTCGCCGCCGAGCGCATCAAACTCAAGTACCTCAGACTCCGCTGGTGCCCCGTCATCATCAATTACGTCCGCTTCTCCTGCCTCCCTTCACCCATCCTCACTAAGAGAAGAGAGGTCAGGACGACGACATAACCTACATGCACCAGATCCAGTCCGCCTTCTGGTTCCTGCTGTTCGGCCTGAGCGGGTGTCTGGCCTTCTGCTGCGGGGAGTGGCTCTACCGACACATCTACGCCGACCACAAGAGTAAAGGAGGGGAGCTTGATGAAGGGAAGGAGGAAAGGGTTCATGGTTGACAGAGGGCTGGGCCAAGATCACCATCCGGCTGGGTCTGAGGGGATCCAAGTCGGGGAAGAAGTCGCCCAACGCTGGCTCGGGGGCCTTCGGGCAGATTGGAGGAGGGAAGGTGGCCGGCTTTGCCGACCTCCCGCGTCTGGATGGCTTCGGCCTTCATCATCGCGCCTCCCATACATAGCTTTTCACCCCTCTTCCCCCCAACTACACCCATTAATCTTTACTTCAGCTTTACTATCTGTTGTTGTACTTATAATTTGAGTGCTTCTCATCATATGTCTTTGATTCATTTATTGTCAACAAAATCAGCTAGCTTCTAGGTGGGGATGTTTTTATGGGCTTGACGAAATTTTTTCAGTTTCAGAAATTATGGTCAAACAATGTCAAATTCAGATGTTCTCAAATTCGCAACATTTTCGAATATTACGACATGTATCGGCAAACTTAAAACCTTCAAGTGCATTGATAACCTTTCTTTTAAATGTTTTGGCATATCCTAGCATGCATTTACCACTCTTATCATTGTAACATAGGTAATCATTGCTTTTCTCTCCCCAACCGCGGTTCTCCTTTTTCTTAAAGTCTTTCTTTTTTTATTTGCAAACGTCCTTCCTATCTCAGCCACATTTCCCTTGCATTACTCTGTTGGGCTATTTTAGAAGCAAACAGTGAGACTATCACAATAAATTGGAGTTATTTTGTTGGCTCTTGAACCGTAGAACCGTCCTTTTGTCGAATATACTACAGGCAACAGATATAGGCAACAGCCACTGCTACCTTGTAAGGTCTGCTTAACTGCAATGGTTCTTCGAAAATACGTATTTAAAGCGTGTGCTGCAAATTGCGTCATTACTGCGCAACGGAAGCTTATACCAACGTAAAGGCCTAAACAAATAATATCTCGAATTTAGGTAGAATTTAGGTAGGTAGAAATGCAGCAGCAGGCAGCATTAACCAAAATAACCATCACATGCATCATTCCACTAAATCTGCAGCCACGACCACTACATCCCATTAAGAATCATTGTGCGATAAGAGCTAGGGAGCAGTACGATGCCTCTGATTTTTTCAGACCAATTTTTCAGACTGATTTTTCAAACTACATCAATTTTTAAGATATTTCACCAGGTCATGAATCTGTTATAAGGAATTTATGAACTATTTATTATTACTCGATTTTTGACCAAAGAAACCAAACATCGATGTTTCAAAAAAATATAACAAGAAATGAATATATAAAATAAATAAATGAATATAAAAAGAAAATATAACAAACATGATATCAGCTGAATTTCGGCATGTAGCTTCGTTTAGTGGTATCTTGAAGCATTTGTCAATAATTTTCCAAATATTTATTAGTTTTTTTGATTTATGGTTAAAGCTAATATCCTATTATTTTTAAAATATGAACAAACATAATTTTTTTTCAATTTACCTTTTTTTGTAATGAGGGCGAATATCTCTTGGCGACAGCCAAGAATGCCTTGTTAGTGGCTTTGAATGGCCGTGCATGACAAGTTTGTGGAGGGGCCTATAATCTTTGAAGATGCATCAAAATCGTTCTTCTAAGGGGGCGGCTGAATGCGAAGGTCATCGAAGTCGGCCAGCCCATAGGCGCTGTCCAGACCAAGAGACATGAAGCAGGCATCCGGATGCTCCAGTGGCGAAGAACCTGCATCATAATATTCAATTCCTCAATTTCTTTTTGCCTACACTTAGCTTCATCCCTATTTTTGCTCACGTTAAGCCGTTTGAATAGTAGCTTTGGAAAATCGACGGTTCGTTCCAAAAATATCGTTCAACTAGACCCTGATGGTAGTAGACACCGTCGCAGTCCTTACTCGTCAATGGAGTGGATAGAGCCTGATCTGTCACCATCTGCCCGTTCACATAGGGCTTTATGCGCTCATTCTGCATTTGAGTGTTTGAAAAAGATATAGTTTCTGAAACAATATGGCAGACTTTGACAACGAGCTTAATGGTGTACCAGGCGTCCTTCACGATGTTGATGCTGAGACTTCCTTGGGCCAGCATCGCCGTTCTAGCTTGAAAAAGGCCAATGATCAGGCATTTCTATTTTTCTTAGCCAGGCATCCCTGCTGCCGATTGAAGTGAATTTATTTCGTTAGTGGGCCTAAACTTTGATCCAATACATTTTTTGCAAATTTTCAATGAAATTTATGGCACAAAGGTATTTGTGGCGGCAAGAACAATTAGAGATTTTAAATTAAAGAACTATAATTTTTAATTTCGAGAGCTATTATTTTTAAATTAGAGAGCTGTTTTTTTAAAATTAGGGATGTTTTAGCATTGAAGTAGGTTGAGATGGGGAAGCATAACCGAGGTCCTCGCTGAGATACCAGGTACCAGGATTTCCGTGGTAGATCCAGAAGAGGGCTCCAAGCACCTCGTTTGTTAAGCAGGCCCCAGCCTGGCCAGCAGAGCTTATGCAAACTTTGTCAAGGCAATAAAAGGTGGCTAGACTTCTGTCCTAGCGCCCACAAAAACACCCATTGTTGAGTTCACACTCGGGAAGCGCAGCTTTACTTCCAGTTCTGCGTCCCGCCTGCATTTCACTCTGCTTTCTTTTTCCCTATTATCGTATGCAAGCAGTGGCATTCCTCGCCCCCAAAAACCTAAGCAACCTAAGGAAAAATGCCAGAATTTCAGGGCATTTCTTCTTTAGACTTAAAAATTGTTGTGCTATACAAGGAAATGATAGCATAATTGATGCTAGAGGAAGGGAGGAGGAGTGGAAATAGGATAACGTAGTGCCATCGCCAATGACGGCGTAGGGCCAGGTGGTGCCGTTGCGCATGTGGATGCACCAGCTGAGCGGCTTCTTCGTCACTTTCTGCCGCACAAACTTGTTCCCCGCCTACTGAGGCTTAGATTTAGTCAATGTCTTAACATCGGAGTGAGCCTTAGCGTGATGTCATTAAGAAGCCTGCTAAGTCAAGGCAATGGAAAGGGCAAAATTGGCAACCTCCTGTACCACTTCCCAGGCACCGACTTGTTGGGCTAGCAGCTCCGGCTCTTCATCTACCACATAGTCTAGAAATATGAATCCCATTATACATTTCGTCTTTATAGATTCAGAATGCAATTTTAATTAAAATATTCATGCCAAAGGAAGACCAAGCCGTCAAATTTTCCAGCCTGTTGCTATTGTTTATGAATTTTGGCAGAGACTGGTACTGTAATGTAAGATGGCACTCAAAGCGAGAGAAAAACCTTCAAACGTGTCCAGGTAAGGGAGGGATAGAGATGTGTCTCTGGGCGGAACTGGAAAGCTGCCCCTTAGTCCAGTGCTCACGGTTGTTAATGTATGCACAGCGTCTAATTTTAGGTCCAGCTTCACTATTCCATTCACCACCTACCAACACTGATATTTCAATTCGAGGCTCATGAATTTCCAAGCTTCTCAAATATTTTTAGATGCTTGGAGAAAAATGATGCATCAAAGGAAATGAGACCTATTTTATTGCTCAAAATGGAATATTTCTTTCCAGGTGATGAGCCAGAGTTTTCCAGGTCACCAACATAAGATTTAGAAACAAATGAAGGCTGACACCTACTTTCCCCCACATGGCTAGGTCCCCCCCCCCAAGGGGTGAAATGAAATTCCCCCCCCCCTGAAAGTTTCCCCCCAAGATTTTCACCTATACCCACACACCCTGTGCTAATGCGTCCCCTAGTTGATACGGCAGTCTAACCAGGGAAATTTGTGTCTTGGGGGGGGGGAACTAGGCGTCAAAACTCTTGGGGCGGGGATACTAGTCGTCGATTTCTTTGACTTGTCCCCCCTCCCCCCCCCCCCCCCCAAGACTCAATTTCACCTATTTTCACCTAATTTCACCTACAATTCGCCAAAGCCATATCAACTAGGAGACGAGTTAGCGCAGGATGTGTGTGGTAGGTAAAATCTGGGGGGGGGGGGCCTTCATGGGGGGAACCTTCATGGGGGGGAAACCTTCATGGGGGGAACTTTCATTAGGGGGGGGGGGGTCATCGCCATGGGGGGGGGAAATCCCATGGGGGGAAACTAGGTGTCAGCCCAAATTAATAGACCTGCGCACCGGAACAAAGCCTTTGTAGACAAATGCTTGGCTGAGCAAGCCGCCAGAGAATCTGAGGTGAGTGGACCAGTGGTGCAGCTGTTGGATATTGGCCTGACAGGAACTCAACTATGATTTCACTCAATTCAACTGGCATGAGTGTGAACAAAAGAGCCCGAGAGGTTGAAGGCGATTTTCTGCGCCTCTACAGTATACGGCGGCAAAGCTGGGCGGAAGCATTCGGAATTATCGTGCGTCTGCAATGTCAAGGCTGGAAAGGAATTAGAAAAGGGGCGAAAAAAGTAACCATGGACTCAAAAATGATGGTGAGCTGAGTCTTGTTGGGGTCCGTGAGAGCAACGTAGCTTCCCTGATGACTGAAGTTTCCCACTCCTGACCCATGCTGCAGATAGCTCCAGCCAACTTCTGTGAACTGCGTCGTGTGGGCTGCACAGACGGTTACTTAGTTTAATATCTTGTTCATATTGAAAAAATATCTAAACATACATAAAACCAATTAATTCAACAAAAAACTGATCAAAAACCAAAAATATAATTATTCAAAACGCGTTAGATCTACTTTTGCATACTTATTGATAAAACACAAAAGATGGATAAAAGGAAACCTGTGATCCAGAGGGGATTCTGGATTTTGTAAAGGCCGCTCCAAGGAGTGTAGGCGTCCATGAGACCACTGCGGGCATAGGGAATGAGGTAATAGTAGGCGGAGACCAGGCTCCAGGCTGTCGTGCTGGAGAAAGGAAACCTGTGATCCAGAGGGGATTCTGGATTTTGTAATGGCCGCTCCAAGGAGTGTAGGCGTCCATGAGACCACTGCGGGCATAGGGAATGAGGTAATAGTAGGCGGAGACCAGGCTCCAGGCTGTCGTGCTGGAGAAAGGAAACCTGTGATCCAGAGGGGATTCTGGATTTTGTAATGGCCGCTCCAAGGAGTGTAGGCGTCCATGAGACCACTGCGGGCATAGGGAATGAGGTAATAGTAGGCGGAGACCAGGCTCCAGGCTGTCGTGCTGGAGAAAGGAAACCTGTGATCCAGAGGGGATTCTGGATTTTGTAATGGCCGCTCCAAGGAGTGTAGGCGTCCATGAGACCACTGCGGGCATAGGGAATGAGGTAATAGTAGGCGGAGACCAGGCTCCAGGCTGTCGTGCTGGAGAAAGGAAACCTGTGATCCAGAGGGGATTCTGGATTTTGTAATGGCCGCTCCAAGGAGTGTAGGCGTCCATGAGACCACTGCGGGCATAGGGAATGAGGTAATAGTAGGCGGAGACCAGGCTCCAGGCTGTCGTGCTGGAGAAAGGAAACCTGTGATCCAGAGGGGATTCTGGATTTTGTAATGGCCGCTCCAAGGAGTGTAGGCGTCCATGAGACCACTGCGGGCATAGGGAATGAGGTAATAGTAGGCGGAGACCAGGCTCCAGGCTGTCGTGCTGGAGAAAGGAAACCTGTGATCCAGAGGGGATTCTGGATTTTGTAATGGCCGCTCCAAGGAGTGTAGGCGTCCATGAGACCACTGCGGGCATAGGGAATGAGGTAATAGTAGGCGGAGACCAGGCTCCAGGCTGTCGTGCTGGAGAAAGGAAACCTGTGATCCAGAGGGGATTCTGGATTTTGTAATGGCCGCTCCAAGGAGTGTAGGCGTCCATGAGACCACTGCGGGCATAGGGAATGAGGTAATAGTAGGCGGAGACCAGGCTCCAGGCTGTCGTGCTGGAGAAAGGAAACCTGTGATCCAGAGGGGATTCTGGATTTTGTAATGGCCGCTCCAAGGAGTGTAGGCGTCCATGAGACCACTGCGGGCATAGGGAATGAGGTAATAGTAGGCGGAGACCAGGCTCCAGGCTGTCGTGCTGGAGAAAGGAAACCTGTGATCCAGAGGGGATTCTGGATTTTGTAATGGCCGCTCCAAGGAGTGTAGGCGTCCATGAGACCACTGCGGGCATAGGGAATGAGGTAATAGTAGGCGGAGACCAGGCTCCAGGCTGTCGTGCTGGAGAAAGGAAACCTGTGATCCAGAGGGGATTCTGGATTTTGTAATGGCCGCTCCAAGGAGTGTAGGCGTCCATGAGACCACTGCGGGCATAGGGAATGAGGTAATAGTAGGCGGAGACCAGGCTCCAGGCTGTCGTGCTGGAGAAAGGAAACCTGTGATCCAGAGGGGATTCTGGATTTTGTAATGGCCGCTCCAAGGAGTGTAGGCGTCCATGAGACCACTGCGGGCATAGGGAATGAGGTAATAGTAGGCGGAGACCAGGCTCCAGGCTGTCGTGCTGGAGAAAGGAAACCTGTGATCCAGAGGGGATTCTGGATTTTGTAATGGCCGCTCCAAGGAGTGTAGGCGTCCATGAGACCACTGCGGGCATAGGGAATGAGGTAATAGTAGGCGGAGACCAGGCTCCAGGCTGTCGTGCTGGAGAAAGGAAACCTGTGATCCAGAGGGGATTCTGGATTTTGTAATGGCCGCTCCAAGGAGTGTAGGCGTCCATGAGACCACTGCGGGCATAGGGAATGAGGTAATAGTAGGCGGAGACCAGGCTCCAGGCTGTCGTGCTGGAGAAAGGAAACCTGTGATCCAGAGGGGATTCTGGATTTTGTAATGGCCGCTCCAAGGAGTGTAGGCGTCCATGAGACCACTGCGGGCATAGGGAATGAGGTAAT